>SSNP01000283.1:237195-273506 GCA_006937955.1 Pachypanchax playfairii
AAAAAAAAAAAAAAAAAAAAAAAAAAAAAAAAAAAAAAATTGATACACTTGATGTATCAGCGTCGGAATTAAACTGGACTCCAAACAGTCCGCCTCCTTATATTTTTTTCCTTCTCTTTGAATTCTTGCTTGTATGTTCTCTCAATGTAAGTCGCTTTGGATAAAAGTGTCTGCTAAATGACAGTAGTAGTAGTAGTAGTAGTGACTTCTACAGCAATCTTGTCATTTATGGTGCGTTCACACCGGCCCAACCATCAACATCATAAGAGGCAAGTTTACATGTAAAGTCTCTGGTGGACGGGTGTCAGACAGACGTCAACGGCTCTGCGGCGCTTTGTGAGCGTTATGAGCGGCAACTTTTCAAGCTTTTCTACCGTTTCAGGCGTTGACGCTTGAAAAGCTTGAAAAGCTCAAAGTTCAGCTAGCTAAACTTTTGACGTTCATAACGCTCTTGAAGCGGCATGTCAACCAATCAGAGAGTCTCATCGTAGTGACGTAAGACGTCAGAAGCGGGATCAGCCAAAATGGAAGATAAATGAACCTCATCCAAACGTAGCTCCTGGAGCAAATAGTTAAACTCACCAAACTCAGAACGCATCTGAAGAATGGGGTGTATCCACAAACGGCGCTGATGCACCCGACGTCGACGTTGTCTAGATCTATGAAGTAAATAAATCCAAGCCACTCTCTCTATATGATCCGCCATAGCTCCAAACATCCGATAACAAAGGAAGCCCCGCCTTCGAGCTCTTTTTCGGTCAGGCTTTACGAGCTTTAACGCCTATGCACTCTGACTGGCAGGCGTTATGAGCTTATACTTCAAACGTCAAATTTGGAGCGTTATCAGCGTTGCTTGACGTTGACAAAGTGGCCGGTGTGAATGCACCTTTAGACATGTTTGAAGCACAGAGGCCTCCAACTGTTCTCAGTACTGTTAAAATTGGCTGTTGTTTGTATTTTTGTAAAGAAATCTGTAAAAGAAATGAAACAGGATTAATATGAATAATTTAATACGGCGTCCTCATAATCTCTATAATACTCTGTTTTAAAGGCAACTTTATCTTTAATACAGCTTTTTCTTTATTTAATTAAAATTAATACAGCTGTTGCTCTGTTTTTGTAAAAAAAAAGATTGTGTAATGAAAAGTAAAACATATCCATATCCATCGTGGGATGGCCAGGAAATGTGTCAGAGTGGCTGTGATCCCCCCCCATGGTACCACTTCTCCTTAGCTAAATTAGCCAATATCCAATTAGCAACTTAGAATACTAATTAATGTAAGCATATAAGCATCAATGTTTACAGCATTGATGAGACTTTACATGCAAACATTCACTGGTGCTATTTAGTAGCTTTTGGTACATTTTGTCATATAAAATACATTTTTAGACCTGATTTATATCAAATACACTGTATGTGGTCAATAATATTAGACTCCAACGAATTTTCAAAACACACTTAGCGTAATTAAACAGTCATCTTTGAAACCACACACGTGCAATCAACTGGCTTCCTAACAACATTCAGTCAGTATGACAAGACACCAAAGAACAGAGACTTGAACACGTGAGAGGGACTGCTGTTACTCACCAGACTAAAGACAGAGAAAATCAGTTGTTCAGAGAGAAGATGGTAGAGGCTCTTGATAAGGGTGAAGGTTACATTACCATTTCTAAATGATTCACAGAATCTAGAACAGTTGTACGTTGCATCATTGACAAGAACAAGGAAACAAATTCTGTAAGAAACAAACCTGGTCATGGTCGTCAGCACAAGATTTTAAGAACTTTTTTAAGAGAGGAAACTAGTCTGACACGTCAGTAAGGAGCTCTGAACATCTGCCAAGATGATTGTTGGTGACCCGGACTCTTCTGGTATCCATGTTTTAAGGAACATAGTTGTGAGAGCTCTTCATCATGTTGGCTTCAGGAACATTGTCCCAGAAGAAACTCTTTACTCAAAGAGTGACACATCACAGTCTGACTCAGTCTGTCTGATGAGACTAAACTGGAACTGTTTGGACTCATGGATGTTGATGATGTTTGGTGAAGAAAAGAAGACGCCTTCAACCCGAGGAACACAGTTCCCACAGTTGAACATGGTGGTAGGAGCATCATGCTGTGGGGCTGTTTTGCAGCTTCAGGCACAGGGAACCTTGTTCTGGTGGCATCAAGAAAAAAGAAAATTATGTTGACAATTTGACAGAAAATATGCAGAAATCTTCTCGTAGTCTAGGCTTAGGTACTCACTGGGTCTTCCAACAAGACAATGACCCAAAGCTTACACTGAAATAAGTCCAACAGTTCCTCAAGGATACCAAAACCAAGATCCTGGAGTGGCCCACACAGAGTCCAGACATCAATACTATTAAGAATCTGTGGCAGGTGTTCAAAGTGAATATCTTTGCTCAGAAACCAACAATTTGAACCAGGTAGAACAATTTGCAAAAATCTGTCAGAAGACATGTGCTAACTTAGTAAAGAACTACTTAACCCTGTAAGACCCAACTTATTAAAAAATAGCCAGAAAATTCTGATTATTTGGAACTGGGATGTTTATGAATCCTTAGAACAAAATTCACAAACGTTTTTTGCTGTATCATGTTATTTATAATAGATTTTTTGTATCACATTTATTACATTGGCCATTTTTACGGTTTAATTATAATATAAAAAACGAGTTAATAATAATGCATTCATCCATATAATAATGATGATTTAACCTGAAAACAAGGCAAGTGGATCATTTACTGGGAGCAACCATGTTAGAAATGATCAAAACTATGTAGCAAATATGAAACAAGTGGTTTTTTATAGGGTTAAAGAGATTGTTGTCAGTTGTGGTTGAGAAAGGGTAAACTATTATTAATGAACAGGGGGCTAGTAATTTTAAATGTCTAATTTTTGCCTTTTCTTGTTTCAACTCAGAGTATCAATAAAATATTCTAATTAATCCTACTGGACTTTGTTTTTTATAGTGTATTTGTTTAAAAAAATTTGTTCTTAATGATCATTTTCATGGCGAAATCAAGAATGTTGTCCAATTTCATGGGGTGGGGTGGGGTGGGCTCAACTGTAGTTCACTCAGCTTCCTGGTGTTTTCACATGAAAACAGCAAAAAATAGCAAATAGTCACGTTTCTGCGTCACACCAATTTCTTACACATCAAACATCAAGCTGCATTTCTTTTCTCTTGCAAACTTTTTTATTTGATCAGGGGTGCTATTATAAGTAAGTGTAGTATGACGTCTCAAAAATTGAACAATTCTTTAGTGTATTGTGCTTCTATCATTAAATTTAATTGTGCTTTTGATTTTCAGAATCCCAAACCCAACTCGGAAGAGATATCCCTGATTTCAGAGCAGCTTTCCATGGAAAAGGAAGTGGTTCGAGTTTGGTTCTGCAATCGTCGTCAGAAAGAAAAGAGGATTTACTGCCCGGTGGCTACTTTACCAGTCAAATCTCACAGCTACAACCCCAGAATGGTTAGCTGTCAAACACATTTCTTCCTAACCTAAATTTGATAATAAAATTAAACCAAACCACCTTTCTAAAGTTAACTGGCACACAAACTCTTCCTGTCCAGGTGATTTGATTTTAATATTTATAACATACATGAATGAAACATGGCACTAAAAAGCTGAATAATTAGGAACACAGAACTGAGTCCTTTCCTGGGTTTTATCACTGTCCAATTTATTAATTTCCCTTGATAAAACATATAATGCTGAGATTATTGTCCAAAACAGGATGCTTTAAAAAATTAAAAAACATGGAGAACCCTCATCATCCTCTTCACAACACAGTAACTCAACAACAGAGTGTCTTCAGTCAGAATCAGATCCAACACAGACCACTACAGGAGATCCTTCCTGTCCACAGCTAGAACCCTCTACAGGAGAACCTTCCTGTCCACAGCTAGAACCCTCTACAGGAGAACCTTCCTGTCCACAGCTAGAACCCTCTACAGGAGATCCATCCTGTCCACAGCTAGAACCCTCTACAATGACTCTGAAGAAAAAATTTATACTAAAACATCTAGTTTCCCTTGAGATTTAAAAGTATTATTGAATTGAGTTGATTAATATTTTCTATGAGGTTACTGCAGGTTTTGTGGATGAATGTTTGGCATAAATTTCTGTACAAAGACACAAAATCATCTAAGAATGTAGAATAAAACCACTCATGTATAAATCAGTCAGTCATTATCTGTAACCTGCTTGGTCCTGTTCAGGGTCACAGGGAGCTGGTGTCTATTTCCAGCAGTCATTGGGCAAGAGGCGGGGTCACACCTGGACAGGTCACCAGTCCATTACAGGGTGACATTTAGACAAACAACCACACACACATAGGGACAATTTAAAGTTGTCAATTAACCTATAAAGTTTAATCTGGGTCTGTGGGAGGAAGCAGGAGACCCTGGAGAAAACCCACACATGCACGGGGCTCCATGCAGAAAGGTCCTGGCTGGTTTTGAATCCAGGACCTTCTTTCTGCAACACAGCAGTTCTACCAACTGCACCACTGTGAAGTCCCTCATGTATAAATAACACCTGTATTTTATGAATGTTTTACAACAACTTGGCAATTTTCTCCTTGCATAAAATGAATTTATTAATCTCCTTGAATAACATTAGAATGCAACCGATTGTGCTGAAAGTTTCCTAAAATCTCTAAAAAGTCTTTAAAAACTGTTTCAGGCCTCGACTACCAGGTCGTACAGCCCCGTGGCTTCAGGTGCAGGTAAGTATATTATATAGTTATTAATAACTCATTATAAAAAAAGAAAATGAAGTTTTCAACATTCAATAACGTTTTGCTTTTTTTACTGCCAGTGTCGTCAAATTCCTCACCAAACAGCACGAGTCGTGAACCGTCTCCCAACAACTTGTCTGCTTCTTCCACTCTAACCTCTCAGGTCAACCCAGCTTCCTACACAGCATCAGGGTAAAACCTCTCACACACACTACAGAAGGCAGAACAGGAATTGTTGAACATTTCTCTTCTCAGTTTCACTAGTGAGAGAGGATGATCTGGTGTTTGTCTCTGGTTTCTCAGGTCTTGGTACCGCTCCTGGAATTCTGCCACATATCATCACTGAGAAACCTGAACCTGTTTCATGCAAAGCTATTAAAGATGACTGGATTAGAGAAGAATGAAGAACGGGAAACGCCCCTGTTTGGAGCGGGTTTCATACTGTAGACCTAAACATTGACTGGACACACAACTAAGAACTCCATCAGACCAGAATCATGTCGACACAGGACTCCCCATCAATTCAAGTCTCAGAAGCTGTTTGAATAACGCCCCAATGACTCTTTATTCTACTACAAAGATGAAGGACAAAGGAAAAATAAACACTTTTGGGAAGGTTCACATTTGAGTCTTTAAGCTCAATGACTCAAACCACTTCCTTTTAAATGTTGAAGGATTCAACTTCTGCTCCAACGACCCGCTTGTTGCTGTTATTAATGTTCATGTGCTTTTGTTTTTAACTTCACGTGTTTCATATAGTGCCAATTAAAAAAGAAAAAGTAACAACTAGAGGTGACGTCTGATGATGTATTCAGTAGTTTTTTTTCTGCATGCTTTTAAGTGACTCAAAAATAATCAAGTAAATTAATTAGGGTGAGTAAAATCTGCTCATCTTCTAATGTAGCTTCATGTTGTTGATGATTGTTTTGGATTTTGAATCAGTTGGATTCTAATTAGTTGGAATGTATTAAGGCTTTTTAAAGTGAATATATTCCTAAAAGGAGACTGAAATGTGAGAAGATACGTAATAAATCTTGTTTTTTTGCAGATAAAGGTGAAAGTTAATGAGTGAAGTACAGATAGTTTTGGTTTTGCACTTGTCAGATTTAGAGTGAAGAAATATTTCATCTCTGTTTACGGGAGGAAGACAGTGAAAGCAAAAATGACACAAAGCTGTTAAAGGAGCAACAAGCGATTTTTCACCACTAGGTGTGCTGTTGAGTACAGGATTGAGACCAAAACAAAGTCTGTATAAGTCAGTATAAAGGACAAAGTCGACAACTTTATCGCTTTCCAGAGAGAGTCATTACAGTAACACTAGATTAAAATAATGATTGTTCCTTACCTGTCCAGGAGAAGAAAAGCCAGCTCCGAGTCAAATCGTAAATTCTCTCGTTCTCTCAGTGCTCTCCATCTTGGAAAAGCAAGACCAATGTTTATCCTGGTTTTGTCCCTTGCTTTACCCGGTTTGTTTGTCATTGGCCGTGGCTTGTTGGGTGATGAAATGTGTTCCCGGCCATCTTCAGGTAAACGCTTTGCTCCGTCTTCCGCCATTTCGCTTCAACAATGTGTGTCGGCTGTACTGAGCGAAGGGAGGGCCTTCGCTCAGTACATGAAGGAGGCAGAGTTTCACATGCACGAACATGCACGCGGAAGGAGACCACCTTTGTAAACAAGAGGCTCGATATCAACACAGAGAGATGGTGTGTGACCTCATGCTATGTTCCAGATGGAATTACACATCTAGAGCTTCACATTGAATATTTTGAATTCTTTCAAACTGAAAATGATGAATTTTCGCTTATTGCTCCTTTAATATAAGTTTCCTTGATATTTTCTCCACAAACATTTCTTCTAAAATGATTGAAAAAGTTGCTAAATCTTTTTTAATGTGCTTTCCAATAAGCAGCAGGTTGAGTTTGTTTCTTTCTTCAGGAAAATGTGCCGATTATTGCTCTAATGTGCAAATTTAAATGGATAAAAATCTTTTTCCAGATGATTTCCTGCTACTATACTGAAGCCATTCATGCAAAACGGATCACGACTGTCTGCAACACAAAATCTCAAACCATCTATTTTGTTTATTTACCTTTATTTGAGGACCGATCTGTTGTGAATCAGAGAATTTGTTAGTATTTCACATCAGTGTTGGACAAAAATGGAGCTCTTTTCAGGAACAAGATGTTATCACAATAATATTGGTTGAATTTAAAAAATGTATAAAGAATCAGATGTCCCTGTAATCTGGACATGAGAACTTTTTGATTTCTGTTGATCCAGGATAGGCTTCAGTCATCTTTATTTTCAGGTTGATGGTGTTTTTCTGTTTAATACAAATGGATCTCATGTCTGATGGGCTGTTTGTTTTATTTCTAATAACTTTTTCTAACCTAATCTCATTTTTTTTGCATGTCTATTATATGCTTTATTTAATATTATAGGAACATGTTTCAGTTGTATAAAAGTCTGAGGTAACTGTCAAATAAATTGTTTCATTCTGTTCTGTTTCAGCAGAATTTTGTCATGTAAAAACTCGGGAACATAAGATTTGTGTTCTGACTTGCTTTAAAATGTTGAAGTCTTACCCTCATCTCGTACATCTAACAACAGGAGCTTTGTTTTATTGGCTGAGTGGCGTCTGTGAAAACTCACCTCATTAATGATACACAATGACTTCATTCAAATGTCAAGCTCATGTGACAGTTCCATTTAAGTTAAAAATAAAGATTAAAACTAATGATAATAGTGAAACTGATCCATCTAGAGAAACTTAAAGACCCACTCTGATCATCTTTTGAGATATTTTAAAGCGTCTCAGTGGTCTTTAAATTATGATTATGGCCAGGGCCGGATCTGGGAATAGGCAGACTAGGCAATTGCCTAGTGCACCCTCTGCTGGAGGGGGTGCCAAATTCTCTCTTTTTCTTTTTTTTTTTGGACAAACTGTTGGACACACCATTCATCTCACGTAAAGAGCAAAATAAGTAATAATTACATATATATCTATAACTCTCTATCATCTCTACTGTCCATTTTAGTATGAATAAACATTTTTTGCAATATAATCTAGTGATTGAGTTACGTTGTTTCTGTTTTGGGCAGTAGGGGGCGCCAAAATCCCTTTTCTCCTAGGGCACCATGCAGCTCAGGGCCGGCCCTGATTATGGCGTTTCTACCCCAAATCACAAAACCTGTGCTATTTTCTAGGAAGTCGTTTCTGCATATCGGCAGTAGTTAATTAGCAATTTCACCTCTGTGCTGTGGGCGGAACCGTTGGCACAGAGGATCCCCTCGTCCCTCCCCCTTGCTGAAAGCTCTGCTAGAAGAGTAAGAGCTTATGGCCCGCCCAGTGGATTTTCTACATCACAAACGTACAGGATATTTCAAGATTTATGAGTCTAAAGACCTTAAAACTATCTAAAGATGAAGGAGAATTGGTTCTCCCTGATACTACACACGATACCTGGTACCGTCGGATTTAATGTCATTCTCAGAGAAATTATTCATGCAGTTGTGCCCCTATGTGTTATTGGCTGAACTTCTGGCTATTAAAAACCAGGTTACATTAGCAGATAACCGCTAAATTTACATGAAACGACTAGATTTGTTGATAAAAAAATCAAACCTTTTCTTATTTGACACCTCTCGTAGATAATGGTGAGTTCCTCCCAGGGTTTAAGAATTTGGTATTTCAACGATGGTATGCAATGTTATTAGGGTGGTAAGGGGATCTTCATGTTGTTCTCTGGTGTTCAGGATAAACTTCCTCAGACTTTTTTTGCGTATTTACAAGCCAGACATTTTATTCAAACAAGTCTTAAGGTAACACAGAATATGGTTCAACTAAATCCACTTGAAAAGTTCTCGGCTGATTTTAAATTCTGAAAATGATTCATCTGGCATTGCTATAAAAAATGATGAGAATATAATGGACGCACCACAGGAAGCTTGTCAAGCTCTGGGAAGACGCCCTTCAAGGGAACTATGATGAACCTTGTCAGAGGGATTACTGTACATTCAAGCAATTCATTATCTTTTTTTCTTAGTAATAAATATTTTCCAATTCAGAATACTCCACAAACTGTACAGAACTTTCTAAACAAAGTGGACCCACGCAGATCGACTTCATGTCTTCAATGTAAAACAGCAGATGGTACTTGTATGCATCTTTTATGGGACTGTCAAAAACGTTTTAAATTCTGGTTACATAAAAACAAAGATATCAACTCAATGCAAGATTTGTAGAGATCCAGGTCAGTTCCTATTAGGGTTGTTGCTTCTAAATAAAATACTGGACAAAATGAGGTCCACTTCATTAAATATGTAAGCTTCTATTTATGGCCAAAAAATATTTGTTATTTAATGGATACGTGAAAAAAAACCTATGACTCTGGTACAAAGACATGTTTATGATCCTGAAATTAGAAAAGCTCAGTGCAAGATGAGTTTTATGGACACATGGCGACCTCTGGTGGAGTATTTGCTCTTTGATGTAACAACATGGACAGGAATCAGGATATATTTATATAGATGACATATGAGGGGACACGTATGTATACTGAAATTTGGTTTTTCCAGTTTTTTAGTATGTTGTTTTGAGTATATTGTAAAAAATGAATAAAATATTATAAAAAGTCGGAAATAAAACAAACTCATAACGTATTTGCATCATTCATTATCTTTTTTCTACATATTTATTTAGCTGCTTACTTTATATTATAATGCAATTAATCTTTAAAAAATATAAAAATGGATGTTAAAAGTTACACTTGGAACATTTTCTGAAAATATTCTCTGAGCTAAAGATTTGAAAACAGAACGCAAGTTTGATTTTATAATTAATTTATTTTCCATATTCAGCAGCAAAAAGCAATAATTTACAGCGTATCTGAGCTTTTTCACAATGAATTTCTCTGACTGTCAAACAGCTATTATACATGAATCAGAAAATTTACACTATTTACATTTCAATGGTAAGAGACTATTAAAGGAACTTAAAATAAGTTGATTACTGAGAAATAACTAATCATCAGCTTAGAGGTTTAAAATCGCCCGGCTTGATTTTTATTCACTGCACAGTGAGATGAGGTCATGGTTTCCAGGTTGTTTCCCTCCTGCAAGTGTTGGTTTGGTGAGTACTTCAGATTTTCTTAAATCTGCAATGAAAACAAAATGTGTTTCGAATGTTCTCAGCAAAAATGATATTTTTGACCAGATAATATTGCAAATTTTCATGATTACTTATTACAATTACCATTTTCCTTTTGTGATTTTTTTTAATTAAATTTTGTTCTTTGTTGAAAAGAATAGTTTGAAAATGCTAATTTTTAATGCAGAGTTGCAGAAAATGTACAGAATGTACCCCGCCACATTCCACCAAAGTCTAAAGCCTTTCAGGATCGATGCTGCAGTAGTGATTAGGAAGCTCTTATTGATTGGCACCTGAGCAAAATCTGTGGAGTTTGTTTAACTGGTAGATCAGGAGCTTTAAAAAGTTTTTTTTTCACAGCTCATAAACATATTGCAGTCAAAGTTGTTTATCCGTCTAGCATTAGGATGGTTTTAATGTATAAGTGAGGACATAAAGTTTCCTATTTCCAAGTTTCTGACGAAAATACAATGAGTATAAGAGGCAACTTTATTTTAAATTGTTATGTTTTTCCAGTAAATGTTTTGCTTGGCATTCATTTAAATTTACAATTTAAATATATTTAAATTCTAATAGTTATCTGAGTCAGTTTCTTTTCAGAATATTTATCAGGAAGAGGAGACCTTAAAATCAGCCAGATTTAGATTTAACAAGAAATTAGTAGCAATGTAGTTCCTAGATTAAAGTTGAAATTAACCAAAATAAGAGCTGACAGGTAAAAGTTCAACAAAACTTAGAAACTGAAATGGGGCTTAAAATTAATGCATAAATAAAAACAGAAAAATAAAATTAATAATTTTGTAGATTGTTGGTGGATGTGCCTTTTAATGTTCAGGCTTTCTGTTTCTGTTTCTAAGTTACAATAAAAGAGTTTTGTCTAAACCCCGATTTAACCAAACACTGTTTATACTAGAAATGTTAAATATTCATGACCAGACGAGTTGTTTCTACAAAACTTTCAACGTAAAACTGTATTTTAATCTTTAGAATGCTGAAAATTTTAATACAATCAAGTTTATTATTTTCATTTAAAATGCCAACATCTTCATGATGACTCACCCTCTAAATCGACGTAAAAAACCAGCCTTTTATTTCTTTGAAGACGAGTCTGGTCAAAAGCTAAAAACAATAAACAAACCAAGTGTTAGTCAATGTGTGGTTATAAAACAGATAATCATTTATAAAGACTAAGACTCTGAGAATCTTTTAAGGTGAGAAGGAAATGTTGTTTCTGACCAGGCAGGCTAACAGATCTGCGCAGATGAGCATATAGAAGACGTTATTCCAGCCAGTTGGAGAAATCAACCCTGCGAGCAGAGGACCCAATGCAGCACCTGCGAAGACACATAAAAAACCTTTCACTTCTTTGTCCTGTAGTTTCTATTGCAGTATTTCAGCCTTTAAATTAAATCCAGACTCTTCACCTCCGAAAGAATTTAAAATATCAAACAAAAAGTTAGCCGTTTTTACTGATGTTCTGCTTCCATGAAAAAAATTGTTAAAATCACTTTTTGTTTCTCAAATTTATATTAGACTTACAAAATGTTCCCACATATCTGATATTGGAGCTCCTCAGGGATGTGTACTCAGTCCTTTGTTATTCACACTTCACAGCCACGCTCCATCTTAAATGTAATTTTATTGTTAACCTGCAGATGACACCTCCTCATTTTTTGCTGTTAAAGAAGTTGTAATTGTTGTGTGGTGCTCGACATGAAGAACTCCAAACAAAGAATAACAGATTTTTTGGACAGAAAAAGAAAAAACAGTGGAACTAAGATGGAGTGAAGAATAAATTTATATTACTGTGAGTTGATAACAGAGATCCTCTTACATCTTCAAGTAAATTTAGGCAGTAAATTATACAATATGCATTAAATGTAATAATATACAGCCTGTTCATTCTGCTGCCATCTGACAAGATGATAGTTTAATTCCTCAGGCAGCCAGACCATTCAATTCACAATGATTTTAAAATAACTCATCTGAACATGATTTTATGTTCAACTACAAGCCAAGAGATTAACTCCTCCACCCCCAACTACTCCCACTCCTCAGAGTTCATCGCTTTTTTTACTCCTTTTGTTGATATTTTACATTCAAGTCTTCTAGCAATCATTAAGTAGGAATAATACCTGACAGGAAATGTAAGTGTTTTATGTTTTGGGGGGAGGTTAAAACTTATTATTTAAAGTTATTTATTTATAAATTTTAAAACTGGGAAAATTTTGTTTTAAGTGAAAATTTTTGAGATACAATCTATTTTAACAAACTGAATTTGTTTACAGAAGGTTGACTGTGATGGTATTTTCATAGTTAACATGCAGAAGACAACATCTTGAATTTTCTTTATAGGTTAATCAAGATGGGAAATAACTTATTTTATTATGTTGATTATAAAGATACAGAATACTATGATGAGTTAGGCTTGGTGTGCGCCAACTCAAAAGGAAAACATTTATTTTTCAAACAGATACATTTTGTTAAACGTCTAAAGCCTGTTAGCTGTTCAGTGATAAAAAGAGAACACTGGGTTTGAAAAGTGGAAGAAGTTTTATGAAACATAAAACCAAAAATATAAACCCATGTAGCTCTGAGCAAACGAGGGTTAAAGGTCAAAATATCAATTTATTCCATTATTCATCACCCAATTATTAAACAGAACAGCTCAACACTAAATAATACATGCCCTAATTTTCAGACCATAAGCTGCTACTTTTTTATGTTTGAGCTCTGCAGCTTAAACATTGATGCTGCTAACTTATTGACTTCTTTATGGGCTAAGGAGCTTCATGGCACCAAAATATTTAGCCTTGTCACCTCAGACCAATAAAAACATGCTCACAAAGGACCAATAAAACTGTTCAAACCAAATCAAAAGCACTCACAATAAATTCTTCATTTTGCGCTTCATAGAAATGACATGAAGAAATGCACATGATACAGCTTTCAAGTTAAAAAAGATTGATCTGGCTGTCGAAGAAGGAAAAACAGCTGCTGCACGTAAGTTTAGTGAATCGGAGGAAGTTGAAGATGGTGATCAATGATTTGTCCTCAGACTATTTCTCAAGCAGTATTTGTGTATGTTACCGGTATGTATTTAATTAAATGTTACAAAAATGTTTCTGTGTGAATATCTCATGCTACAATGTGAACAACTGTGGCTAATAAATGTGTGTGACCTATATTTACAAATATTTTTGCTTATATTCAGGTGCACTCAATAGTCCCGAAATTATGGTACAGTGGTCGACGGTTATATGCAAGACCTCGGTGCCCAGCAGTTTTGTGCATAAAAGCGTTGTGTGCAATTATCAGTCGGTGGTCATTTGAACTGTAAACACAGGTAGCAGTGTTTTGTATTGATAACAAATAATCAGAAATGATGTAATAGCGCAATTACAATATATTAGGAGAATAAAACTCTTAAACAGACCAAGTTATATACTCGTAGAGCGGCTCCAATATAACACTGGTAACAGATGTACGCGCATGGACGCGACGGTGACGGCACAGATTAAGTTACAGTTAGTAACAGAACTGAACGGTTTTCTATATCGGATATAAAGAACTCATGATCGGGCAATAAAAACTAGAACAAATGTTACATGTGACTCTATTTCACACTGAAGAAGTCGGTGATTATTTTTTGCGACCCTCTGACATTCACGCAGACGTGCCAGACACGTCTGCGTGAATGTCAGAGCTGCCTATTACAGGCGCCTGACAGCAACAGTTTGTGTGAGAACACCCGCGGAGGTTTACGGTCAAGCAACTAGTCAGAAATAGTAGGATTTAGTGACCTCCAAATGTTTTGTGCATATAACCGTAGGAGCTGTGCATATAAGCGTATGGATTCTCTATGACACAGGAACGTGCTCAGCAGTTTTGTGCATATAAGCATGTTGTGCATATAACCATCAACCACTGTATATCTTTATATTTCAGAGACTTGTTAAATACCTATTGATCCAGTCCCGTCAATGATGGCTGTCACAGTTGATAAAGCCCTGGAGTTTCCTCTCAGACTCTCGTGTGTTCCCTGTTAAAACAAAGACAAAATCACCTCATTAAGACATTATTTTTCAGGCCAAATAGACAGAACTGAAAAAAAGCAGCTCAGGGTTTCCCATGATGCTTCAGGTCCTACCAGATCAGCAGAAACAGCTGTTGTGATCAGAGCGTAAGGGCCATTTACCAGGCCTCCACATACCAACAGCATACCTACATAACAAAACAAACTTTTATTAAATTATTAAAGGGATTATTTCACTTCAAATGAACTTCCATTAATGGTAACTATGGACTGATTTACCAGCCACACCCGCTGCTAACTGATCTCTTCTAGTTCAAACCTGTTTTGCTGCTTTTTCCTTTTAAAAAGTGCACTGAGGTCACTTTTGTTCTGAGAAGGCAACATTATGGACTGTATCAGTACCATGAAGAAAGCATGTGACCAATCAATAACTAAATCAGTGAGCACTTTATCTGGCAGTCGATTTCCAAATGCTAAATTAAACAAGTTTATCAAGTCTTTGCAGTGAGATACTGCATAATCTGCCTCTTCTTTCAACTGATAATGTTTTTAAGTTTATCTTTTATGCCGACCTTTCTGCGTGGGGTTTGCGTGTTCTCCTCGTGCATGCCTGGGTTTTCTCCGGGGAATCCATTTCCTCCCACGGACCAAACGCATGCATGATAGGTCAACTGGTGACTCCAAATTGGCCCTAGACGTGTGTGTGTGTGTGTGTGAGACTAGTTGTTTGTCTCTCTGTGGCCTGTGATGGACTGGCGACCTGTCCAGGCAGGTGTAATCTCGCCCCTCACCCACTGACAGCTGGAGATAGACACCAGCACCCCACTGACCCTGAACAGGAGCAGGCGATATGGAACATGGATGGATGGACTATAACTGTCTGTCTTTCAGCTCAAAACAAAACAATGAAAAAAAGTTGTCCGTGTAAATATTTCACATTTAGTTTAACCACCATAATAATTCCATTATAAAAATGACAGAATAAACCTGCTTCAAAAACAATACAGTAAAACTCACCGACTGTGATGCTGAGGCTCTTTTGACCGATGTAGTTATAGAGGAAAAGCTGCAACAAGAGCAAAACAATCAGAAAACCCAAACTAATAGATGTTAAACGTCCTACTGCTGCCGAATATTTCTGTTTTTACTAATTTTATCCAAAAATGTCTATGTGAGTGATTCATTGATTCTCTGGGTCTTTAGGGAAATACATCACAGGAACAGTGTTGCTACGACCAGCTGCTATACAGTGTGTCCGATTTTTATCGATGAAAACATGAGCTCACAAATGCTTTTCAAGGTTCATGTAAAATGTAAACAAAGAGCTGTGTTCCCCTTTTCTGTCACTTCTGATTTCAAATTAAGAGTCATCCATGAAGTTTGAAAGCACATAAAAACATTGTTTTGACTTATAACACAAATTTGCACCACGATTGTTTAAAAATAGATTTAATGCCTCTAAACATTTTATTGAGACCTGAACATGAGAACCAGAGACACTTTAAAGTTCATCAAACATGAGATTTATAAAGCCAGTAATTAGCTTGTTAACATTAACCCCTGCTTTCCACTGGACGCGTGAGCAGCGCGCAACGTTAGTGGTGCATAATAAGCAGCTGATAGCCGCCATTAAAGTCAATCAGACCCTTTCCACTGCGCGCACAGCAGCGTGCATGAGATGCATCCCAGAAGCGTAGTGTCACGAGCATTACACAGTTCAGCAGTTTCGTTTGGACAAGACAGGAAATCATGTGTCTGTACCCGGAAGTTTCAAAATAAAAGGACACGTGCGGATTTCCGTTTGCGAGACTACGAGAAAGTACAGTACCTGTTAGGGGTTTGAAGTCTGTAGGTGGTGTAAAAATAAGCCACATAACTTCTGGATACATGTTGTCGTCTTTCTCCCTGCTTGTTGTTGAGTGTACTGACAAAATCACGCGCGTTTTCACTACTCTCATGAGATTTCGTGATCTTCCAGGACCAGCTGGATGTAACGCTATGCAAGTAATTTGCATGTGTGAAGCGCTTCCGGTAGGAACGGACGCGCTGCTGATTGCGCAAGCAAAATGTTGCACGCTGCTCAAGCGTCCAGTGGAAAGCAGGGGTAAGGAACACTAACAACATGAGAGATTAACCTCAGACATTTAGTATCAGATGTTTACAAGCTTTGAAAAGTCAATATTTTACCATTTAGAAAAAACCCAAACAAACTCAGAATCTTTGAATGGATATCTTTTGGAATTAATGAAGTGATTGATTTCTGAAATGGTTTGGACATAATGTTGCTGTTAGATCATTCTCACCATCGGGGCAGCAGCGATTAGCATCACGCAGCAGGTTGTTGCTCTACCTCCAGTGAAGTCCGACACCAGGCCCGCCATGATGCCACCTATAGACAATATATAAGACCTTCAGGGTGACGTTTATCAACACGGAGGAAAGATTTAGAAATGGATCTGTGATTTGCTTGTTAATTTAACCGACATAATGTTAAAGTCTTAAATAACAGCTGTTGGAGAACCATTATAGAGTATCTCTGAGCAACCTCTTCAGTTCAATGTTTCATACGTGGGATTATGTCTGACAGATGGTGCTGTAGGACCTCTCAGCTGGTGTTTTTGGCAAGCTACATTGTCATGGTCACCCAAAACTCCATGCAGACATCACAGTTCACTTCTCATGGCCAAACCAATCCATTTAATGTGTCATATGTTGTCAGCAGTGATGGAAGTCGTAAAGCTGAAGGCTTTTGGGATCTGGATGTCTCAGAGGACTTCCTGAAGCAGCTGACAGGTATCATGTGGCTAGAAGGACAGCAGCGTTTGTGGTCATGGAAGCTAAAGCCCGGGTGTGGGAGGACATGAGAGGCCATGGAGAAGAACTTTCAGCTGACCTGAAAGAGGTTTTGGTAAACCATTCATCAACTTAAAAAAATGGGAAACAGACGCAGGCTGTGTTTGGTTTGGGTGGGGAACTGCTGACGTCGTCAGACGGTGGAAGGAGAACTTGGAGGACCTCCTAAACCTAGTCACCATGTCCTCGCCATGGAGGCAGAACCTGGGGACTTGGGGGGAGTCGAGTCCATCACCTTGGCCGAGGTTGCCGAAGAAGTTAAAAATGACTGACTGACTTGTGGAGAGCGTGACATCTGCAGCATCAGAGCAGGTGATGTAAAGAGGCTGAGAAAACTGGTAAATAAGGCTGGTTCTGTTCTGGTGACTGATCTGGATCTTCTTGAGTTGACTGTCAAAGAAGGACGTTTCAAAAATAAAGAAAATCATGGAAAACCCTCATCATCCTCTTCACAACACAGTAACTAGAGTCTTCAGTCAGAAGCTTCTTCAGAATCAACATAGACCACGACAAGAGATCCTTCCTGTTCACAGCTAGGAGCTTCTATAATAACTCTCTGAAGAAAAACTGAGTTATTACATCTAACTTCCCTTCAGGCATGAATAAAATATGTTTGAATTTGAATGATTAGTTATTTAAACTCTGATAAAAGTACAGTCACGTCACATATTCCATCATGCAAAATCAAACTTTTTAACATCCCCTCAGGACAAGTTACACCACAAACACTTACCACAAATGCATATTTTGAATGTGATGCTTTTTCTTTTGCACCATAAAACTAAACTAAATGGTATCAGATGAAAGAAATCAGCTCACCCAAGATTCCTCCAACGTCAAATAGTGTTGACATATCTCCTGCTTCTTTTGCCTGAAAGTGTGCTAAAAATAAAGAGGAAAACACACAGATAAAAGTCAAGTGACATAATCCTGAACGTATATTTAATGTTATTCTGAGTGAATTAATTAAAACATCTTGGTATAATACTCACCAACATTTGAGATGTAAAGAGGAAGCCAATACAGAAATGTGTAGCTGACCAGTTTGGCAAACAGCAGACAGAGTGAGAACTCCACCACTCCCTGTGTGAGACACAGAGACATGAAAAATAATGATTCCTGTCACATAATGTGAAATGACTGAAGCAAAGCTGTGAGCTTCATCACCAAAAACAAAGACTGTCACAAGCAAATTGTTGCTAATTTGTTCCACTTGTCAAATAAAATGGAGTGCTGAAGGAAAACAAGACAGTATGGTGAGGTTGATGTTTTCTGTTTCTTTGTTTTGAGTTCAAATGAACATTTTCATAAATATTTGTATGAATATTTACATTTATAACATATATGTTTGAAATAAAGCCCATCAATCAGAAATATGCAAATTAAAATTAAAATAAATCTGCCCTAAATATGGAGATGATTAGACTGAACTACTTCTCCTTTTCCTTTCGGCTGATACCTTCAGGAATCGACACAACAAGTCATCTGTCTCCATCTGTCCTCTGCATCTTCTTCTCTCACACCAACCAACCTCATGTCCTCCTTCACTACATCAATATATCTCCTCTTTAACTTCCTCTAGACCTCCTGCCTGGTAGTTCCCACCTCAGCATCTTTTTCCCAATAAACCCACTATCTCGCCTCTCTACATGTCCAAACCATCTCAGTCTCTCTGACTTTATCTCCAAAACATCTAACATGTGTTGTCCCTCTGATGGACTCATTCCTGATCCTGTCCATCCTCGTCCCTCCCATTTCTACTACCTCTAGCTGTGTCTCCTGTCCCTCCCTCAGTGGTACCGTCTCTAAACCAGACAACATGGCTGGTCTCACAACTGTCTTGTCCACCTCTCATTTCATTTTTGCTGATATTCTTTTATCACTCATCACTCCTGACACTTTACTTCCACCTGTTCCAACCTGCTTGCACACGTTACTTCACCTCTCTTCCACACTCTCCGTTGCTTTGAACTATTACCCCTAAATACCTGAAATCTTCCACCTTCGTTATCTCTCACTACAGATAACTTCTGTAAACATCATAATCCATGAGATTCATGTCTGATCTCATCTGTCAGTCTGTCCATCACCATAGCAACAAAAAGGGGCTCAAGGCTGATCCTTGGTTCAGTCCCACTTCCATGCCATCTCTGTACTTATCCATCAACATCCTCAAAGGAGAAATTAAAAAGACATTAGAAGTTTCTGTGTTGTGGAAACTTTCTAAATGTGAAGCTCTTGATAACGCCACAAGAGGGAGCCAGATTATATATAATTTTCCAAAGAATTAACAATTTTTTAATAATTTCTTAGAATTTCAGAGGAGATCTTCGTCTTTTTTGCTTACAGGTATACGGAGAGCTCCAAGGAAACTTATGGCCTCAGTATGCTCCTCCACAGTCTCTGGAACGTCATTATTGATGGCTCCATTGATGATTTGGTTACCATTGGCTGAGTTGTACAGGAGCGGCTCTGTCTCACTGTTCTCCTGAACATTCTGACATAAAAACACACATGTAAGTTAAAGTCGGCCTGTTGAGTGAAAAAGGAGAAATAATTCTGCAAAAACTCACAAGATGCTGAGGAGGAGTGCAGTTCACATCTTTAGGATCTGAATTATAAAAAGATGAGTCATTAAAGCGTGTCTGACATGCAACTTCATCTCAATAAATATTACAGTTGTTGCCCTGTAGAAAATTTCCCATATAAATCTGGATGTACCGACTTCTGGCAATTAAGCCTAAAAACATGCCCATTTACAGAATATTGCTGCACAATTCGGAACTTTCCGCAAATCTGGAAGTGACGAAACGCAGGAACGGGATTGTGAACAAAGTTATGCAAACCACTGCAGAGAAACCTGAATCAGATCAAGAATCTGTCACTTCTGGGTGTTTGTCTGTTACTGAACAAAAAATCAATGACTCAGGAGACGAGACAGAGTCAAGTTTGGGTATATTTTGGAGCTTCAAATTCTGCAGCTCAAACACAGTCCGTCTCAGTGTCATTGTAGATATAAACAAACTTTATGGATAAACAGCCAGATCAGACGGACAAGTATGTTACACACAAGGAACTCATGGCCGAGGAGAAGAGGGCTGCAGCGGGCTGCCATCTGTACGGCGCCCAGGGGGACAGTTTTGAGGTTCAGTATCTTGCGTGATGGGACCTGGGATCAAACCGCTCGCCTCCCGATCAGAGGACAACCTCCTTTCCCACTGAGCTACGGCCGTAGCCGGAGAGAAAGAAGAAGAGAACTAAACCCACCAAGAAATCTCTTATGATGTTACTAAAGTGGATTTTGACTTGCGTGCACGACTGCAGCTGCGGCGATGAGGTTTGAGCTGAATACTGGTGCATAGAAGGTTTGAGCTGAAACCGATGGGCATGAAGAGGAAGTACTGAAACTTGATGAAGAGCTGATCTGGTGTTGAGACGTAACAGCAGCTGGTGGTATGTGTGTAACAGTGTTTTTCTTTGATCTATGGGTGCATTCACACCAGCCCTGTTTAGTCCACTTGAATCGAACTCTAGTTCGTTTGCACAGAAAGTCCGGTTTGTTTGGGGAGGTGTGAACAGGCAACCGAACTCTCATTCGGACCAAACAATCAAACTCTAGTCCGCCTAATAATGAGGGTCTCGGTTCGATTGAAACGAACTCTGGTGCGGTTCGATTGCATGTGTGAACGCAACTGCACTGGGACCGCACCAAAAGCAGGAAGTGGACTATATTGTGGAGCCGTCTCAGCCGCCTCGTGTAGTTCTCTGTCTTGTTATCTGCTCATCCTGAGACCATTACTGCAGAATATTGATCTGGTACATTCACCAAACATAAAAGATCCCAAAACCACCAGAATCTGCTGCTACTCCATGTTTGTTTATGTTTCACTCTCCTGTGGCAGCAGCAGGAAGTGTAGTAACAAGTATTGCAGAAACTCCACAGCGCCACCACAGGCGGGGGTGTAACATGCTCCAAAGGTTGTTTGGTTTGGTTCATAGAGTGCAGTGTGAATCCAAACCTCACCAACTAAAAACAGCAACAATGTTACAATTTTGATCCCCAATCAAACCGAGTCCACCGGACTATCAGGTGTGATTACAGTCTAAATTTTTGCGGGCTTTAAGTGTTGTGACTATGTTGTGAATTTTAGGTGCTAGAGTGTGAGTGTGGGCACGTATTTGTGTGGTGACAGCTGTGAAAAAATTAACGTTCATGACACGTCATGACATTTGTCCTGTAAAGTCTTGTCCTGCGTAAGTAATTTCATCATTCTCTGGGTCGGATTTAGGGAAATACATTAACGAAGCAGTGTTTCTACAACCACCAGTTACACAGTGTTTTATCAATGAAAACACGAGCTCACAAATGCTTTTCATAGTCTGTGTAAGATGTAAACAAAGAGACGTGTTCCTGTGTTTCATCACTTCTGGTTTCAAATTGAGACTCACCCGAGGATCATAAAAACATTCATAAATCTGCACCATGTTTCATTAAAGAATGTTGTAATGATTTAAAATGTTTTATTGAGACCTGAGAGTGTCAGATAAACTTTATATTTTTGGGACATCATACCTGGACATGAACCTTTTGGAGTTGTTTAATTTACTGTACAGGTGTTAACAAGATCAACCAGAAAACTGACTGCATTAAGAATAATAATAACTAAGAACTGCTCGGACTTCATGATGTAATTCCAAACTGTCAGGTGACTCTGTTGTAGATTTTAGTGTAGTTGCTGTTTTCTGACAAAAAAAAAACTCACTTTCAACCAGGAAGAAGAAACATAAAATTCCAGTGGAGGCGATGATAAGACCAGGGACAATGAACGACATGCCCCACTCTGTGGAGACGTAGACTCCTGCAATGAGGGAGCCAAGGATGTTTCCCACTGAAGTATGAGAATTCCATATTCCCATGATGAAGCCACGTCTAACAATTAAAACACAAACAGCACTGAGTAAAGACTGAAGGATTGTCCTGATGTAGGTGTTTCATGTTTTAGAAGGAAATTGGTTCATGTTAATAGTTCACTGCCACTGTTAGGGAAACCCCAAATTATCTATTGTAAACACTTTGAGTGGTCTGTAAAACTAGAAAAAACGTCCAGAACATTTCCCATTTAAAAGTAAAACAAATAGCTGACTGTGGAATCAGATGTGTGTTAATGGATTTGATGTTCCTTCAAAAGCTCTGGAAAACCACCATCACTGTAAAAGAGTCTTTCATGAATATCTACAGAACTAATAATGAGATCAATGTCTAACTGATTGTTAAAGGTGTTTCATGATCAGTGAATCTGATAATGTTGAGTGTTATTTTTGATGTAACCCACAATATGAGGGAACTGAGGTGTCTGGTGGAGGTCTGAACTTTACGAGTGATTTTCTAGCTAACAAAAAACAAAAAAAAATAAAAAACCCACAACACAAGTTCCTGGTAAAAACAGTCGTTGGGTGGAGTGAAACGGTTGCATGTCTTGTGTTCTCACTCTGAATAACCAGCTGGATCAGTTTATCTCGCTCTAACGCAATGCTGCTTTTTATATGCACTGGTTTCACTGTGCTGGTAAAACGTGACAAATGTGTAATCATGTGTTTTTTATGTTGCAGCACAGAAAAACACAATCTTTTGCTGCAAAGTCAGCAAGACTGACACTCACTTCCCCTTTCCAAACCAATTGCCAACACAAGCCACGACAGCTGGCCAGCCGGTGGTCTGCATGAGTCCATTCATAACCTGCAGAATATAGCAAAGAAAAGACCAGTCTGTGTTAATTTAATGTATCAAACCCTGAAATCTCCACATGAAGAGAAGAATGAGAGGAAATAGAGGAGAGATTCTTTATGTTCCCACTCCAAACCTACAGGGATAAGACCAGACGAGAGTGTGCAGTCACATGAACTGTGAGTCATGTGAATGAAGGGAGTAAAAACGGCTGCATACTTGGCATTGTTTGAAAGAACAAGCAGATCTGTACTAACCCTGAAAGTTTACAATGTACACAGCTGGAAGCAGTTATTAACTCCTTCGTTTCTTGATGGGAAAAAGTCGATTATTCAGGCGTTAAAAAGTCTAAAGTTTACATCTTTTCTTCCTTTTTTAACGTCTTTAAAAAAAAAAAATCTTTGAATATATTCTGAACAAAGGTACAGATTGTTAGTTATAGAGCATTTCTATCTGCGTTGCCTTCAGGGAGTCATGAGATGTGTGAAACTCATCTGACACTTCAAAGACACTCAATATTTCTGCAACAACTAAACAACAAACAAGGATCCTTTTATTTGTTCAATGTATTCAACTTCACCGCCAGCACTCACATTCCAGATGACTTTTCAATCAGCCAATAGCAATTTGAAGTTTGATCCTTTAGAATAAAATCAAAAAGACTATTTTTAGATTTCAATTTACAATTAAGTACAATTAAATATCAATTTGTTCAGAATTTGTTAAACCTCATTCGTTTTTTCCTTGTGTTTCTGAGTTATAACATCTTTGGCGTGAGAATTTTGTTACTAGTGGTCAAAAAAAGTGAACAAAAATTTAAAGAAGTGAAACAAGTGTTAAAAACTTTCTGAGCAAGCCCTCGCAGCGAGGAGATGTATCATTGTGTGTGCAGAGCTGAACGACAAATGAAACCTGATTGTTATGCACTTGTTTGGATTTGGTCAACAACAGACGCCTCATCTAATCTATGTGCTTCCCTTTTTTACGTAGAATATCATGGATGGACTTTACTTATGGCTTCTCAAAGTTTCTTAATTCTATAGAGGATTTAAATGCACAGTTTGTTTCTAAGTTAGAGTTTAAAAAGTTGTGTCGCTGCGGAATAACAGACGCAATGAACACATACATGATACAATATGAAATAAAAACTTTTTTTAGAAAAAGTCCTAAATTATTTAACCTTTGTTTTAACAGGAAGAGATAAATTGTGAGATAAATTATATAATTTTTTAAGGGAGGGAGACGATAGAAGCTGAATTCAAACTAGCAACCCTCCAGTTGACAGTCAGATACATCCCCTATAATAAATGCAGCGACTGCAGGTTTTAGTTTCTCTGCAGCCACAATCCTGCATGTTTTACACCTTTATCTGCTCCAACACACCTGATTTATAGTGATTAACAAACTTCTGCAGATGGAGGTGGACACACTGAATAGACTCGACTATTGAGTTTGATGTGGAGGTGTAAGGAGCTGTGTGTCTGTACCTGGACGAAGGCGTAGTACCCTAAAGAGTGAATTTCCCAGTAGTAGCCGAGTCCAAACAGACACGTAAAAAATCCGCTCATCAGCATCCCAAAACTCAGGTAGTACCGCAGAGGAAGGCGCTCTCCAAATATGCCACTGTTAACAGAAAAACGTATTTATTTGTTGTGTTTAAACACAACAGGATCAGCCAAAAACAGCAGAGACGAACCTGAAAAACATGCCGATGGCGTAAGCAACCAGGAAGGAGTTATCCAGGACTCCGAAGAGTGTTTGATAGTTGTCCTGATCTGAAGAAAACAGAGAAAACAGATGCTCCAGCATGAGGATGGGCATGTAGTACTACTTACTACAGTATAAAGCTGCAGCGCTGGAAGCTTTACGGTTCTTTACCCACTTTCCTGTCTTGGTACTTCCAAAATATCCCAAAGAAATCCTGGACATTTTATTTATAAAATGCTAAAAAAGTAGATTTTATAAGCCAAGCCACTTGGATCATGAGAACAATCCCACAATAGATCACACTGTGGCAAAGAAAGTTAAAAATGGTGTCGATTTGCTGTAGAACATGTTCTCAATGTACTAGTCCTGTGGACGTTTTACCATGGTTATCAACTAGTTCAGGAACAAGGACACGTGTTGTTCCTGGAGTTCAAGCTGAATTTTATTCCACTATGAGTTTGTAATTCATTTATCTGATGTGTCTTTCAGGATGATCCTCTGCGTGTTGCTGTTTGTTCTTCATGTGATCTCCCATCTACAAACTGAAGGACCTAAAAATCCACCAAATGCCAAAGTGCAAATTGATCAACATAACTGATCACCTTTAAATCAATAAAATGGATTTTGTGTTAAATGTTGTACTTAGAAACACTCAGAAAGTTATTTCTGTCCATTATAAAGAGATTGTTTCGTGTAGCTTTGCCTTTCAATCAAAGTTACAAGCAGTTTATCAGTAATTCATCCATTTATCTCCCAGATATCAAATATATTCATTTCCTGAGTTTCTTATTTCTTACAGAGACGTGTCTATTGCTTGTTTCACATTGATGAACAATAAACAATACCAGGAAAATATATTATCTCGTAAAAGTCTGACCTACTTTCTGACTTATGCCTAACAGCCAATCAGATTTCCTCTCTGACAAAGAAATAACCATGTGGAGAAAGTGTAGAAGTGGTTTTTCTGTTAAACGCTAAAATACCTCTAAATTATACAGTGCAGTAGCGTTTATTTGTTTTATTATAATGAGACACAGCTGGTGGACTTACCAAACGGTGCCCAGTCACACCAGGTTTCATTGTTGGTTATGTTGAGGTCTGCAGGCCGAATTACTGTGGAACAATTTCTGTGCAGCTGACTCTATAAGTTTCAGATGAAAAAAAAAAAACTTAAGAACATAAGAAACAAGCAAACTGGAAGCTGAGACAGCTTTTACTCTTGTAGCAATAAGGAAACTGTTTTATGGTCATGTTTTAAAATGTAAAAAACCTTGACGTTCAACCAGAATTATAGCTGCAAAAAAAAACAAAAGCAGGAAGTGTGTTGGAAAATACCACATGAGTGCTGAGAAATAAAACTGGTTCATTATGCATGAGTCACCAAGTACACAATCCAAAAATCTCTACAGAAAAACATAAACACATAAGAGATGTTTGGTGGGCAGTGCAGGTCTGCATGAGGCTGAAAACTTTTATTTTGGTAATTCTGGAAACCAACTATTTTGATATTTGATATTCTCATCATCATCTCACCTTCATAATCCTGTTTAAACTTGACTGATCTGTCTCACTTATTAAGTTCACATTTTATAAAATCAACCTTTCAGTCTCCAGTTAAAATAACACAGTTCAACTTTGGTAAAATTAAAGAAAAATATTAGTTTTTCTCAATTTTCATCAGTCTTAATGTAAAACAAATAGTTTCAGTTACCTTAACAATGCTGATAGGTTTGCGTGACAGATGGTAGGCCGTGTAGAAGAGAAATGTTAGAAGGAGAATAAAACCACGATACCTGTTAAAGAAAAAACTCAGTCAAGTTGAGGATGCAACATGTTCTATTAAATCACAAAGGAGCGTGTAAGTGTGAGGATTCAACCTAATTTACCTATCACATTAGAAAACTGGCACAGAGCTGTGAGATGTGGTTTAAATTAACACTTTATATATGATTTACAAGAAATATGTCTGTGTAAAGTCTGGATAATGCAAGTAAAATCAGAGTTTTTGTCAGGAGCCTGGGTTTTGCTGTCTTTATTTTATATTTCCAGCTGTTAGTTTTCTCCCACTCTCTCTCCCTGTTCCCTCCTGTTTTTCTTCCTTACTGTTTGTGCAGCTGCAGAGTTCAACTGGCAGACAACATGCTGTTTACTTGGACCGGTTTTGCCAGCAGGCACACCTGTGATTCATCAAGCTCAATCATGTCCTGTATAAAGAGCAGGGCTGATCCACAAATCAACGCCAGACCATTGAGGTTTATCCCAGTGACTGTGCCGTTGAATCAAGCTAAGTTAAGTGTTAAAGTCTGTTCATGTTAATCTTGTTCCTTCTATTGAAGATTATTGCTTCACTGATTTTGTCACCACGCCTTGGAAATCCCATTTTGGATTATCACTGTTTGTGCCTGCTGGAACCATTCTGCCACTACTCATCTCCTCCATAACCACCAAGCCCTGCCTGCTCTCACCACTCGCCTGCCTCTGGACCTGCACCTCCCTTGCTCCTTGGTTCGACTCGCTCAGGCTCCCCCTCCCCATCTGCACCTGGATCATGTAAGCCCTTTCCATTACCATCATCATCTCTGGATCCCTGCTCTGCATTAACTTCCCTCTCGTCTTGTTACAGATTGCCACAGCCATTGTCTGCCACGTCACTGTACATATTATCACATTCACTTTGTAAATAAACACCTTTTACTGAATGCTGTGTGCCTGGGTTTCAGCAATTGGGTCTGGCCTTATACAATCATGAGTTTTGTGGTTTGATCTGATCTCTCAAACCCAGAACTCTCACGGTGATTCCTACCACAAACCAACTGTCACACACTTTTAATTTCTCTTTATGTTGATAACATCTACCCTTTTTTTTTCATCCAAATTACTTTTGTATTTACAACTTCCAGTCTGTGAGTGTGTTTGTACTTTTTTGTAAAGAGGGTGTTTTAGTTTAAATGCTTTTTATGTAATACCTGGTCCCTTAGAGGAAAAAACAACTCTTTATCAAAATATTAATCTGTGATTCTCAAAGTCTGATTTGGAACCTTACTGTGGGTCCTATAATAAGTTAAAACATTTATTTTCACAAGTTTTACGAAACAAAACCAGACGTCAGAAATCTATAATAAAAGCATTAAAAGTTGTTAGTGTTTGTGGTTATGAGTGCATGACTGTAACTCGATCAAAAGCTTAAATATATTCTAAACTATGTGCACAAAATTGCTTTCATTTTAACGTGTCAAACATGTTTTATTTATTTATCATAGTTTTTACACTTTATTAGATTGTAAAGTTAATGAGACGTTAGATAAATATGTATAAATATAACTACTGATTGACTGACCTCAAGGAAGCCTATGTTAATCGATCTGAGTAAATCATTTATCTCAGATATGTTACCAGAGATAATGTTTTCTAAAGAAACCTCTGTAAAACAATGACAGAATAGATACTTACCAGCTATCACGAGAAAAGGACGTTATTAATCGTATCCCGGGTGCCAGAGGCGACTTCATTTTCGATGTAAAGTTTGAAATTAAATGATTATATCCCAGACATTTCTCCGATAAAATTACTGACAGATAAAGCACCTTCGGGGCTGCTTGCAGTTGTCTAAAATTAGGACAAAAAAGTTCCTTCTGCTACGAAAAAAAAACTACTTGAACTGACTCGTAAATTTAAAATTTGTAAAAATGTGATTATGTCAATGAAGCCGGAGGATGAAAGTTGACGTTAGCTGCTGGATGTAAAATAAGGCTGCTGTCCGGCTTCTTGGTGAGAAAGACAGACCGGTAACAACCTCTGGACCTCCATAATGCCAAAATAAGTTTATATAGACTTTATATAGTCAGGAGGATAAAGAGCCAGCCTACCTCCGCCAAGCTGTATACGCACAGTTTGAAAGAAAGGGCGCTTATATCGCTATTTTTGTCCAGAGATTCACCATGCGCCTCCTACGCGTGCAGTGCAGTGTCACGAGACTAAAACCAAACTCCAGTTTCTTAGCGACTTTCTTTTTTTTTTTTTTTTACAAGTACAAGTAATCTTTTTTCGGTAATAAAAAGAAAATCTTAGAAGTCTACACAAAACTCTTACATTAACACATATGACATGCGTCATATACACACAGATTATATATATAAAATATACGTACGTACATACATATTTATAAACATATATTTAATATATTATGTAATATATATTAAATATAATATGTATTATGTACACACACATATGTATGTGTGTGTGTATATATTGTATATGTATTCATGGATCAACTTCTACATGATCACGTGAAGTTTCATCGCCACACAGGTAAGAACAACTTGTATTTCCTTTGGATGCATGATATTTACTGACAAGGTGCGCGTGACTATTCTCTAACAGCCTGTGAAAGGGGTTATGACATCAAAATGCACTTTTTTGAGGTTTTGGGGGTATATCATGATGTGTTGTGCACTGATGAGGCCGTGTGAACGTCCAAAGCGAGTATCAAAGTTCCCGTTTGTGGGCGGTCCGCTTTGTTTCATATTTAAAAAACGGTTGAATCGGAAAGCACCATTTTTTCCTACGTGGCATTTCACCCTACGTATTTCACAGCGTCCAATAACAGTGCACAGTAAAGTAAACAGTCTCCCCCCAGCCCATACACCGTTAGCTGCGTTGCGCTAGCTTGTGCTGCTGCTCTTGAAAAGAGATGACTACGCAAATGGGGACCTGTTGTGTCCAAGGATGCTCAACCCATGCTGGAAGTTTCCACTCACTCCCGAAGGATGAAAAAACTAGAGAAGAGTGGCTGAAGTTCATTTATGGAGAAGTGCCACGCAGTTATAACCTCAATTAGAAAATTTGTTCAGCTCACTTCACGGAGGACTGCTTGAATTCAAGTTGGGATTGTCAAAGAAACTGATTTTAATTAAAAATTCTTTACCAACCCTGAAGGAGGCGACCACATCGTCAATACCTGTAAGTTTATTTATTTAATAAAATGCTGCCTTGCCTGATAAACGTTTGTTCGTGGTCTGAAGAGTCCATGATGCTAGCATGTGATAACCGCTCTAGCAACAATGTCCGGGAGCAACAGGTTTATCATACCATATTGTGAATCTATTTTCATTGATAACATCTGACAGCACTGTTTATTCACTTATGTGATTAGTTGAGTTTTATGTGTTCACCCCTCCGTCTTCCTCAGAAGACGTTTCAGGCTCGAACATATACGGTTGTAAACATCCACTCGCCATGTTACTGGACTGTTGATGAAGCCGAGAAGAAAGGCTTGCTGCGGGCAAGGGCGTATGAGGACGTGTTTACCTACCTTCCCAAATATGGTTGTAGCCAATCATTGCGAAGTCAGCCAGGGAGACCCACATATCATTAACGAAAGGAACCGTGTTGCTGAGAAGAGGATTCTGACCTGCCCGTACACCCCCGCCCTGTTAGTTTTTTAATCAAATTCTTTTGAGAGTTGACATATGCGGGCATATCTACTACATGAAATAGCTTTACGCCAGTTTAAACAGTGATGTCATCACACCTTTAAAAAAGGCAAAAGACATCATGACGTCTATGGCACTGAGTGTTCGGATTTTGTTTGACGTCTATGGCACTAAAGGAGTTAATTTCTGCTTTTTTTTTTTTTCAAACACAGCAGTAAAACAGGTCAATGTGACCTAAATCATCCTGCAAAACAAAGAAAGGGCCTAAACAGTATATTTTAACATCCAAACAAGTTTAATAACTCCCTAAAATTAACCAAGTTTGTAAATCAACATCAGTAATTACATGTACAAATATGACAAATACACACCATTCATATACAGAAACAGTTTAAAAGTCAGTCAAAAATAACAAACAAATAAAAATAACTTTTTCAGAGTCTAGATTCCCAAATGCCTTGTGTACGCTCAGTACACTTTTAATGACATATTTATTAAACACACCACATACATCTTTGGTACTTAACATCGCTGAAGATGCCAAAATGAGCCATAGAATTTGACTGTAACTGACATTAATTTTCACATGGATATATTTGTATCAGCTCTGGTTAAGGACCAGCTTTGACCCATGGTGGAGAAAATGTTACACACCATGTCTCACAGCATTTTTCTTTATTTCTACAGCTGGATATCTGGAGATTGGAGTCTGTTTGTGTGACTGTTATAATGTTCTGAACAACTAGTGTGTTTATCTGAGATACGTGTGTGTGTTTGTCTCATGGTCCCATTGTATTATAGTTGTAGGAGCCACTTTGTAGTTTTTCTCATCCACAAGGTGGCAGTGTAAGCGGGAGTGGGTTGTGAGTCCTTATTAGAGGAACTCACCTGCAACTAATTGGTGTTGCTAGTGGGAAGGTGCTCACACAGTTTTTGACCGTAAGTTGTCGCCTAAGAGGTTTTGGATTACTTTTCGTTTGCCTGTAAATTGCACGTAAAGAACATTAAATGGAAAGTAAAAATTCATGAATGTTTCTTAAGTCGTTTAAGGTAAGACACAGGAGTGACGGCGCGTCAAAACGCTCAGTCCCCTAGCGACCATCCAGGGGCTTTAAGTTTAGCCTTAGCCTCTATAATAGTCATACAAGCTCATGGTCCCTACTGTGTTTGGCTCCATTGGTTGCTTTTTTTCCCCATGTCCTGTCTGGCAATAAAGCAGTTGGAATTGATGTCCAGATGCATAGTATATTTAAACACTTATAATATCATTGTGGACACAAACAAATAATGTCACTGCTTAACACACAACATTACCAGTGGCATCTGCAGCCCAAGTCAGTGAGTGTCTGTGAATATCTGTGTGCATGGACATGCCTATAACCATAAGGTTTCTCCATAAAATTGACCTCAAAGCAAACCACAGGACCGACGCAAGCCCAAGGGATCCAGGCCCTAACTCTGGAGCGGCGGAGCCAAGGCAGCCACCGCAGGAGAAACCAAAGCCCCCACCCAGACAAGAGTCAAGACCATAGGCAACCTCCAGGGAGCCGTGGCGCGATTCCACAGGCCCCGCCGGCAGCCAGCCACCCCCAAGCACCCCGGGACACAGATCCGAAGTTCCGAGACCCAAGGGCAGCCCCTCCCGAAGAAGGTATCGGACAGAGCCAGGAAGCGCCCAGCCACCGGGAGCAGGCCCGCGCACACAGCCCCAAAGTCTAGAAACCCCCAGTGCGTAGGCTGGTGGGGGAACCAGTAAGCAGTGGTGAGCTTGGTGGGGGGAGATAGGCCCTCAATAAAGGGGTGTAAGATATTGCTAGACCGAGGGGGAATCCGAGACCCACCCTGACACATAGACAAAGACAGACATACATACACAAACAGTCATACACATACACAAGCATACCTTCCCACCCTCATGCACACATACACAAACACATACAACACTCCCGGGATCTAGGTACCAGTACCCCCAAGGTGGCAACTAATCCCAGGCCCAGGAGTTGATCCCTTCCCCTCTGAGGCAGAGCAAGGCAGACCACCAGGAATGCCAAAGCCACAGACCACCTCTACCCACTCCTGACCCTGACTAGATGGTTAGGTCCTCACCCGTCCCCCAGCCCCAGACAGAGAACAGGCAGAGAACAGGGATGTGAAAAGACCCTGAGCCTCACTCTTCCCACACAGATGAATTGATAGTGTTAGATGTTCTAGCGTGCATTTAAAACAGAGGGTTAGGGTCCAGCCCACCCTCAAGAGTCCAATGTGTGTGTATATGAATGTGTATATAGAGTGAGTGTCTAAGCTGTGAGTTAAAATTGGGATGCAGTCTGCCACCAGGGCGGAGAGAACCTGCATCCCAAGGCCCTGTGTTGCGGAGGGGATTGTGCGATGGAGCAAGAGTAGGAAAGCTTAGTGACATTTTGATGACAAGTTGAAGTTATGCTGCTGTAATGTAGATAAAGAATATTAAATAACAGCTTTATCTAAGGCTGATAGACATGTTATTAGTACGTTCATCAAATCATTCTATTAAAACATAAGGTACATTTAAAAGTCCTGATGGTTGTGTTAATACAACCACATGGTGATGAGAAAAGATTCTGGGACAATCATGAATGTGAAACATACATTACTATTTATGTCTTAACACAAATTTACCTGTGTTGGACAGAAACACAACACATATCAATCTTGAAACCAGATTCAGGCTTTATTAATCTGCAGTGTCTTTGAAAGAATGTTTACACAAGCAGACAGTATGATGTCATCTTTATGAGACGATGTGGACTGCAACACACCAGCTTCCTTTAATGTAAATCCAAACTCACCAGGGTTGAATTTAGAGCCTTGGCATAGGCTAAGAAGGAGAAAAATTAGACAAAGTGGTTAAAAGGTAATGCTTAGAGAAGGAGCTAAGTGTTACAGCATGGCCGGTACCTTTGGGATTGTTGTGGAAGACACAGTTGTTAGCGCAGGTGTCAGGGTGGGAGTCCCAGAAAGAGGAAGCACAGCAGCAAAGTGGCGGTAGGTCCAGCTTCATCTGAGATAGTCGCGTCTTCATCTGACCTCTCAGAGCCTCAATGAACCTGCAGCGAATCACCAACAGGTTTTTCATTAAAGAAGCCATTCCATTAAAAAAAAAACTTTTTACTATGATACTGTGTTTGTTATCCTTTAAAGAATCTTCTCAAGAATGCACCACTTTAGATTGAAAAACTCCTTTTACTATGAGTTTCAGCTGGTTAGTGATTTATAATCAATCTCTGGGAAACTCTAAGCAACAACAACAACAACTCAAAACTATTATCTTAGTGAGGAGGCCACAGATTCTACATTCAATAAATTCAGACCTGCCAACCTTGTCAAAAAAATTTGAGTACCACTTGGGTTGCGCGGCTTTTTCTTGCAGAATTTTGCAATACACACACACACACACACACACACACACGGCAAAAATACACACAGACACATATATATATATATATATATATATATATATATAGATAGGCACAAATACACACACACACACACACACATACCATTGCCTCTTTCTCTTTTTTCTGTAGGCTATATATTGGACTTAATATTTACTCTATACAACAAATAATTTCTACACATTTCACATCAAATGACCACTTTGGTTGGAAGATTCAGATAATTTATTAAATATTAGATTTCTGTCAATGAGATTAAGAGAGAAGACTATTTTTGCCCTCCCTTCTCTGTTAATACAAGTGATGATCAGTGATCAGCTGTTGTGCGCTGCTGTGCGCATTGATGATCAGTGATCAATGATCAGCGCTGCTGATCACTGATAAAGCGACACGCAAATTTCATGCGTGCGCTTGTGCATGTATCGTTCACAGGTGGGCTAGCAACGCCAGCCCAGTCGAGGACCAATCAGCAGAGGTTTCATTGACGGACCACCTGTTGCCTCCCGCGTAAGGTTATCAAAGCGATAGCGATGGAGGTTATGGAGGTCGTTTGACACCTCCAGTGTGTTGAGCCCATAAGTTTACACGTAAAGGTTCACAAGGCTGGCCGGTCCGCTAACACACACAGACCCGCACACGCGCGTCCTCACACACACCGAGCGAATTTACCTTTTTAAACGCCAGAACAGCAGCGAGTAGGTAACCGGAGGATGGAGAGAAGGAGCGGGCAGCAGGACACAGTACGAAGCGGGGAGGTGGGGGTGTTACGCTGTACGTTAGGCAGACTTTGTTTTCTCTGCTTTTCTGCGATGATTGGCTGAAACTTCTTCACTCACATGTGCGCAGCTTTTAGCGTAGTTTAGAGAGGCGAGTCGTACCCGCGTATTTAGATGCCAAATTGCGTACTTGCTACGCAAAATACGTACAGGTTGGCAGGTCTATAAATTCTTTTAATGTTTTATATTGTCCAGGAAAAGAGAAGATAAATCCTAACAAGTTTATTCTTAAATATCATGTAAACACTAGTTCTTTATTTTGACTTGCAACATTTATTGCTCTTCCTTTTCATGTTATTTATTTAAATGAATTTTGTATTACCTCAATTCCAAAAAAATCAGGTAACTGTGTAAAATGTCCAGTTAAAGCCTCAGTCATATTGACCCATATGAACGATGCGTTTGTACGATTCTCCCATTTCCTATGAAATCTGAACTTCATGAATGTTTGTGGAGGCGGGCTTTGCTTCCTACAGGAAGTTGCTACAGATGCTGCATGAACAAACTGATGAATCCTTGAGTTGAAACAAACATAAAATATGAGTTCTAAATAAATACAAAGATGAAGAACAATAGTTCATCTGTTATGTGAATATTTGTTTGACATGCTGTATTTAATCAACATGAAGTTTTTGGTACTTCATTTTGTCATGTTTTGCTTTTCTTTTAATTTCCTGCGTTTCTTTTTCACATGGAAGACGTTGAGTGGTGTGTTTTCTGATTGGGGAGGCATAAATAAGTTTATACGTCTTGCTCTCTTCATACAGGTGTGTTGGAATCTTCCTCTGGTCTATTGATGGCAATGTTACAAATATTTTTGTCGTAAGATGAGTGAACTGCACCACCATGTGCAACTAACAGCAATTTCAAGTCATTGTTGTGAAGAGCCTCTGGCTGTCAACACATTTTGTCAGGGAATATACATGGTGGAGGTCCATATCTCCAAAATTATGTGTTTTAATCATCACATCTGCTCAGAAATTTCTGTAAAAGCTTCAAATTTTTTAGATGAAGCAGCACTTTGACAGCCAGAACCAGATTCAGTCCCTTCATGAAAAAATAAGAAGAATAATTTTCTGGAAACAACAGCTTCTTGTTTTGGTCTTTTTTTTATATCCTTGTGAAAACATGCAGTTCTCTGCAATTTTAGAAGTAAATGATAAAGTAAATAATCCTTGATCGTGGTGCGCTGTGCACAGGTTGTTTGGCATCACACCAGCATTCCTACGCAGAGGGTTTGCGTGGTGCGTTTGTGGAAAATCTTGAAGCAGACCACAAACCTAGAGATTCTTATAGGGATGCCTTAAGGCTGCATTAAGGAAACAGAAAGAAAACGTTTTTAAAAAATCATTAGACATATGTTCCCAGTCATTAGTGTCATTGTGACCAACCCTGTTATTTAGTTCATATCCTGCACCTGTTTTGTCCCCTATTTAAGCCTCCCTGTGTCTCCTAGCTGATTGTGTGTCTGTTACTAACAAGCATCTTCTGTTAGTCTGTTTTTCATGTGTTGGTTTATGTGGATTTAGACTTTTGGACAATTTTGGACTCTGTCTCCTACCCAATTGGATTATTTTGCACATCTAATGCCTGTTTTCCACTGGCATCTACTCAGCCCTCCTGACTCTGCCTAACACCATTGCATCCATTAAGTTCACAGAAGTGAGGACGAAGGTGTGGAGGAAGGGGTTTTGATTTGCAAGCGAAAGGTCCTTGATACAGAAAGTAGTCTGACACAGAAAACCCAGCAGCACGGCAGGAAGCTACCCGGGCTCCCTTTCAAGTGTTTCCAGTGGGGCAGCCACATGCCACACCAATCAGAGGGCAGCAGAAATGGGGTGGGGTTACTAGCGTCACCAACTATCCTAGCCAATCACTGCACAAGGGATGTCGCGGCCTGACACAGCCCTGCTCGTACTACCTCCAGAGGTGGCATGAAAAAAAAGCATCTCAGCCCCGAAAATGGATAGTGGAAGTGCTCTCAAAAAGAGTCGTGCGGTGTGGTGCAGGGAGGGGCTGAGTAGACCCTAGTGTAAAAGGGCCATTAGTGTCGATTACCCAGTACTCAACCCTTTTTTTGGACTTTGACTCTGACTGCCTCATCTACCTGTAAGTTAACGTTCATCCAATAACATTCAGTTACTGACAGTACCGGCTCTGTTCTGTTGAATCATTGCTCCCACAATGTCACATTCACCATCCTCTTAAATAAACTCTTTAAAGAGGCCATTTCATACAAATTTCAGGACTTTGTGGTTATTTCTTAAGTATTAACTACTACTACTACTACTACTGTCATTTAGCAGACGCTTTTATCCAAAGCGACTTACATTGAGAGAACATACAAGCAAGAATTCAAAGAGAAGGAAAAAAATATAAGGAGGCGGACTGTTTGGAGTCCAGTTTAATTCCGACGCTGATACATCAAGTGTATCAATTTTTTT
>SSNP01000283.1:275825-408958 GCA_006937955.1 Pachypanchax playfairii
TACCTGCAGTGCAGTTTCTGGTCAGTACCAGGTCCAGTGTGTTGCCAGCTCTGTGTGTTGGGGGAGTCTGGACCAGATTGAGATTGAAGGAGTGGACCAGGGCCAGAAAGTTATGAGCTTGCGTTTTATCAATATGAATGTTCATGTCGCCCATAACTATTAAAGGGGAGTTATCATCTGGAATGTCGGATAGGATTGTGTCCAGTTCGTCCATAAATTGCTCCATGTTGCCTCCCGGAGGGCGGTAAATAACCAAAACATAAGCAGCGACGGGCTTAGAGATTCGTATTGCATGAAATTCGAATGAGGAGCAGGTAGTAGTGGTTTGCAAGGAGGAAAATTTCCACATTTTGGAAATCAGGATGCCTGTACCGCCTCCTCGCCCAGCAGGACGAGGAGTGTGTGTGAATTCTGCATGAGAAGAGAGGGCAGCCGGTGTTGCTGTGTTGTCAGGACGGATCCAGGTCTCGGTCAGGGCTAGGACCTGTATATCGGAGAGGTGCGGCAGAGAACTGATGAACTCTGTTTTGTTAACTGCGGACTGACAGTTCCAGAGGCCGAGGGTAACGGAGGCAGTGGCAGCCCGACACGCCATGGGCTGGATGAGGCAGTGCGGATTACATTGTCTATAGAGAGTGCGTCGAGGTCTGTGCCCAATATTAACCAGTAATATGAAACATTTTATATTTAAAAAACATCAGGAAACACTGATTAACAGACATTTCAATCTGTCTGCGTTAAAATTCGGGTGGTTCCGGCTCCTTCTGTCAGGCTGCTTTGTCAGCAGCTCGTTCATATTCATTGTTCAAATTTGCTGGACTCTGATTGGCTAACAAACTAGCCTATGAGAGCAAGGTATACTGTTTCCTGCCCCACTGTGAATGGCAACAACAGACGTCATGTCTTCCTGTTTGCTACGTCTTATGCTACAGCTTTTAGCCAGCAGCATGCTAGGCGTGGTTTCAACTGCAGGAGCTGATGAATACTAACGAACAAAGGAGTTGTGAGGAAACAGATACAGGCCGTTCGGACTCGGGTGAACTCGGGTGTTCACCTGCGTAGTTTGAGAGATTAAAACTGAAAGAGAAGTTGTTGACCTGTTTTCACACCCACTATGAAGGTAAGAACACCTGTGGAGCTAAAATATTCAACAGAAACCTCAGAAAAAACGTTTTTAAAGGAAGAGCCTCTTTAAGTGCAGTGTGCCAAGACTCATCCTTTGCATTTAAGTTCAGTTCACACCACAAGTTACAGCTTACAAAACTCTTCTTAAAGGTCTTTCTTGCTGCTCCAAATAGTAGTTCCTAAAAGTAATTTATATTCAGGTTTTCTGGTCACCGGTTTTATATAAGGCTGTATTCTTTAATTTCTAGAAGAAACACATTTCTAAGAACTTTCAGAGATTTTTGTCTCTTTATGCAAATCTTCATGGTTAAAATGTTTATAAAACAACTCCTGATCAACAGTTTGCACTACTTAAACAGTAATGGCTGTACACACAAAACAGAGCAGTTCACATATAATTTTTCAATTTACAAAAGATGGTAACGAAGGTTAAATTAAGCTGTTTTATAGTTCATTCATTCTTCAACTTGGTCAAAACTTAACAGCTCAATTAAACAAAACAAGCAGATTACCTAGAAGTGTCTTTTCCTTTGTCTTCCATGTTCTTCTTCTGCAGATGCACAGTTCTTTCCTCCTCCTCAAGCTTCAGTCGCTCCAGAATCAGCAGCTCTCGTTCCTCCAGCCTCTGTCTGGCCTCAGATAGCTGCTGAGCTCCCTCCAACCTTCTCTCTTCCTCCAGACGAACCTTTTCCTTCTCTGCTTTGATGCTACAAACACTTGAAATCAGACTTTGACTGGGACTGAGGCAAGATGAGAGTTGTTCAAATTATTTGGATATTTAATTTGATCTTTATAAAGATCAAAGATTTGTCAGCACTAGTGCATAACAACATAGTCTTTATAAAGCAGTGACAGAACATTTCACTGACATATTTCTATGACTGATACTATGAAGACTGATTCAAGTACAGGTTTATTTTAATCTAACATGCAGATAAATAAAGGTAAGTGATACATTGTGGTCCAGTCACCTTGCTGTCCTTTTCAAGTGTTTCCTGAGTTGTTTATTCTCCTTCACTTGCTGTCGTTCAGAGTTCATGGCCAGACGACGGTGCATCAGGAACTGAAACTGACGCTGTAGAGACAGATGTCCTCTGTATCATCTAGTTTTATTTTTTATTTATTCGATTCAAACATTTTCCGCCTTATTTACAAAAATATTTACATTTTGTCATGTGTTTGAAAAGAAGCAGACAGAAGCATAAACTTATTTAAGCCTCCCCCAATCCTAAAACACACAACATCTTTTAAGTGAAAAAGAAACGGAAGAGATTAAAATAAAAGCAAAACACGACAAAATTAAATAACAAAAAGTTTATGTTGATTAAAGACGTGTGAAACAAATATTCACAAAACAGATGTCCCTTCTGTGACACTGTTATTGCCATTCTGGGATGAAACTATTGCTCTTCATCTTTGTATTTATTTAGAGCTCTTTTTTTTTTTGTTCTTTTCAACTGATGTTTGGTTTTACTTTCGTTTAACTCATCGGACTGTTTCATAACTTGAACCTGGATACTGAAATACATAAAGTTGTTTCACATTCATATTTCCTCTTAAATTTGTAATAAATGTAATTTATTTCTGCTGTTTTCAACTGATCCAAATCCTGAAATGTTATAGCTTGTATTTTAATGAAGAGTTTGTGTAATATCTGTATATTCTGTTTATTGATCCTTCTGATTGCTCTTTTCTGCATAATGTTTATAGTTTGTATATTTGTTTTGTAGCCACACTTTCACACAACAACTAAAGTATGGTAGAATTAATGAACAATATGAGATAACTGAAGCTTTCTGAGTCAAGACGTTCTCCAATACCCTGCTTGTCTTGTGATGTCAGTATTTTTCTTTGTGAGATGATCATTCACACACACATTTGTTCCTCTCGGTTTCTGTTCTTGTTTAAGCAGTTCCTTCTTCTGTTTTCCCTTTACAAAGCAGATAATAGTCTGAACGGAGTCCAACAAGTTTAAGCCACATTGACCCGTATGAAAGCATCATTAATATGAATCTCCCGTTTCCAACAAAATCTGGAGCACATGAACATTTGTGGAGCCGGGTACTGTTTCTGACAGGAAGTTGTTCCAGCTGCTGCATGAGTAACTTGATGAATTCTTAAAGAGGCCCTTCCATTAGAAACATTTTTTCTGAGGTTTCTGTTGAATATTTTAGCTCCACAGGTGTTCTTACCTTCATAGTGGGTGTGAAAACAGGTCAATAACTTCTCTTTCAGTTTTAATCTCTCAAACTACGCAGGTGGCGATAAAACCCGAGTCCAAACGGCGTGTATCTGTTTCATCACAACTCCTTTGTTTGTTAGTATTCATTAGCTCCTGCAGTTGAAACCACGCCTAGCATGCTGCTGGCTAAAAGCTGTAGCATAAGATGTAGCAAACAGGAAGACACGACGTCTGACGTTGCCATGCGCAGGGGGGCAGGAAACAGTATTCTTTGCTCTGATAGGCTAGTTTGTTAGCCAATCTGAGTCCAGCAAATTTGAATAATGAATATGAACGAGCTGCTGACGAAGCCTGAAGGAAACAGCCGTATTTTAATGCAGACAGATTGAAAGGTCTGTTAATCAGTGTCTCCTGACGTTTTTTAGATATAAAATGTTTCATATTACTGGTCAATACTTAAGAAATAACCACAAAGTCCTGAAATTAGTATGAAATGACCTCTTTAAGAGTATGAGGTGATGAGCGTGATGTACGCTGTAGATATCTTGCTCTCTTTATAAAGGTGCATTGAAAACTTCCTCCAGTCTATCAACAACCATCTTACAAAATTTCCTGTCGTAGGATACGCAGCAACAGCTTTTCATTTTGGTCTATTTTATGTACTTGTAAAACATGCAGTCCTCTACAATAATAGAATTAGATAAAAAGTAAATAATCCTCATTATCGTGAGCTATTCTTCCTTCCTATGCAGAAGGTTTGAGTGGTACGTTGGTGGAAAATCTTGGACCAGACCCTCGACCTGGCCATGTTCTGTTCTTATAGGCTGCCTTAAAGAGGCCATAGGAAATTACATAAAAACTGTTCGTGGTGCATTCACAGCCATTCGTACAGGTCACTGTGACTGAAGCCTAAGTCAAACTTCTCCTACCTGTTTTTTAATTTTTTCCTGATCAGTCAGAGGCCAGAGAACCTGTGGACCTCTAGCGCTGGACTCAGAACAAGAATCAGGATGTGAATCATCAGAGAGAAACGCTGTTTGTCCTCCAATCTAAAACATAGACACACAAAAAAAGAATAAAATAATTTCATTTAAATAATGTTTCATTTGTGTTGTTGGTCACTCAGAGCAGAGAGGTACAAAACATGCAGCAGTACATGTCTTCATACTGTGATGTTCTGTTTTAGTTTTCTTGTTGTAACAAAGATATTTACATAACAAATAACCTTTAGGAAAAAAAATGATTCCCACAGCCAATTACACAAAATATCTTTTGAGAATAAGCGTAGGTAAGATACTGAAAAACTCCCTCATAATGTATAGCTTCTAACCCTAATTATACTTTTAGTTTTATCATTATATAAACAGAAATGTTCATGTAAAAGTCTGCTGATATTTTCATCTGGAATTTGTCATTAAACAAATCTAGATCTAGATTAGATCTCAGCAGCATAAAAATCTAATTCAAAACATCACTAAGGCCTGTTGTTACATTAGGAAATGCAGTTCTACATCAACCAATAACATCACAGAGAAATCTGCCATTAGAGCAGAGAGACATTTTAAAGATCTTACTGGAGTTAGATATTTAAAAGCTTCAGGGTTTTTAAAGTTCAACAGGAACTAAACATAAAGCACCAAAGAAAATCTACTCATTTCACTACTAGAAATTTTGTTTTAATATCAGATTACAAAAGAAAAAATTGAATTTGATAATCAGATGAGTAATGGGATCAGATAAGTATCTTTTAATATCTTCTTAACAGTTTTATCAATTTTTAGTCTTCAGATTTCATGTTAATGTTTGGCTAAACTGAAAAATCAAATCATTTTGAATATTATTTAAATAAAGACATGGTTTTTATTCAGAATGCACAAATATCTTACTCTCTTATTTACATTTATACCTGAAGCTATCTGTTTAAAATAAATACTACACTTTGTATTGCATGTAAACTGCAGCCTCTAAAGAGATTTAGAAAAGTAAAAATGTTAAAAATGTCACATTTTTCAATTCAAGCACAGTTGCATGTTGAGTTTTAGTAACCTGCTGAACAAGTGGACACTTGTGTTGACCAATACAAAGAGGAAAATCTCTTCTTTTATCTTCTTTCAGAACATCCTCCCCTGGTTTCTGTTAGGTATAAAAGGATATGTGTTTAATTATAGTTTCAACATGCCAGAACAAAATAACCCCACTGACAATCATACAAACTATGTATAAAAAGGGAAGAAAGTAAAAAGAGGAAGAAAATGCTTCAGACACTCACATTTCTGGTTGGACAGACAGTCCATGGTTCCTCTGGAACATCTGAAATTGTTCCTTCTTGCTGGATCAGCCGACAGGCAGCCAGTCTGAGTCTGACCTGCCTCATCGCTTCGTTTGTCTGCAAAATTACATAAATAAGTAATATTCCACATTAATCAAAGTCACATTATTCCATGAATCACACAGGAAACTATGTGAGCTTTCTGAAAACACTATAGTTTGATAATGTGATAAAAGCCAAAAGGTGCGTCATAACAACACAAGTCATGTTTGAAGTGCATTATGAATCTACAGCTGATAAAAGTTACTAAAATATCATCTAAACTCGATTGTTAAAGCCGATACGAATGTTGTGACAAAATCAAACAGATGTGATTCATAAAATGTGAATATTTTTGTTTTGAACAAGAGTCTGCAGGAGGAAAGTAAACTCCATGGCACACTCTAGTGTAACCTATCACATCTCACTCACTCCTTTAAAGAATATGTCCAAAAAATAAAACATAAGCAGAATTATTTTGCTTGTTTTGTTTTTACCTCCATAAGGAGATCATGTTTTTGTCAGCATTTGTTAGTCTGTCTGTTAACAAGACAACTCAAAAAGTTCTGGATGGATTTTGATGACATTTTCAGGAAATGTCAGAAATGGCCCAAGAAAGAAGTGAGTAGATTTTGGGGGTGATCCAGATGATCATCTGGATCCAGAAATTTTTCTCAACGATTCTTTATAATTGTGAGATCAAGCTGTTTTCAACAACTGCATGTAACTCCACAATAAATGGTCCAGGTGTTCCGTAAAACAACACAGGGTGAGTTCTCAACAGGTTCTACATGATACCAAGGATTGATCTGGAATGGATTGTTACAAAATTCCAGATACTTTCATTCAGAAAAAAAAAAAGAGTAGGGAACCTTTGAAATTTCTATCACTGCAAGAACAAATGATGGTATAAACTTGTAACAAACATCAAAAGACACTGTGGAATCAGACGCATGTGATGGATCTGATGTTCCTTCAAAAGCTCTAGAGCTCAATCCAGAAGAAAACCACCAATAACTACTAAACTAATGAGATCAATTTCAGTCTAATTGCTAAAGATGTTTTCATGCTCAGTGAATCTAATAATGCCGATACAACAAAGGTGAGACTGTTAATTTTGATGTAAATCACAATATGGGCCGAACTGAGGTGCTTATTTGTACTATGTATTAAACTATTTGATTTTCAATTTTTTTTAAAAATGGGGAAAAAATGGGTGTTCTAAACTTTTTACCATTACTAGTGTATATTTTTCCTTTATAGGCTTTTCTTTTACACACAGAAACCTTCATCTCACATCTGGAGAGCTCCTCCTCTGTTGTGCCGCAGTTCCTGTAGAAATCTGCTCCTCTCCTCCATCAGACACTTGGTGGGTCCAAACCCGATACTGTGGGATTCTCCTGTCAGGTTTCGCCTGGGAAAAAACACACAGATCTACAATGAAAGAATCAATCTGACAGTGCCACCTGCTGAATAAGCAGACAAAAAGCTCAACCAGAATTTTATCTTTCCCTTCCAAAACATTCTAAACATAGGAATCATTACAAAATGTTTGTTTTATTAAAATGATAGGTTATCAAAATATATAAATGTGGAAAAAGTGAGCTGAAATTGCTACATAACACGCAAAATCAAACTTATCAGCTTGACATGGTGTGCAGTGTGTTTTGTAAACAATCTGGGAGAAACTGAACAAATGTTTTATAGAAGAAGAAGTTTAAGGTCCAAAAACTATCTACAGCAGATGAGCAATCTCTGAAAACTATGTGACAAAGACCTGGTAGATGCATCATCCTTCAGCTGATCATCAGAGCATATACTGTGTATCAAGTTTGAAGTTAACAGCTCATCATCTTTTGGATAAAAAATATTTTGCCTAAACTGTTTTGCTAAATGAACTAAGGTCCTAAACTACCGTAAATGAACAGGAACATGATAAATATCTTTGCAACAGTCAGTGAGTGACAAAGTACCTTAAGATCCTTTTCAAATTTTAATCTTTGCCAAACTGTTACATGCAGATTTAACACTGATTCATCTCGTGTTTAACTGTTTTTTAATTCTTAAATGATTATATGTCAGAGTTAAACAAAAAAACATAAAATAGCAATCCTCTGGAAATGATGAAGTATAAGAACTGGACTAAAATGAGAGGAAATAGTAGTCAAAGTTTTTGGAAAATGACAAAAAACCTGAAGGAACTGCAGAAAGCCTTAAGAACAATTAGCAATTAACCAAGATCCCTTTTAAAGTCTAACTCATTGAAATCAAAGTGTAAATGATAATGTACTGGATTAACAGTTCTGCAGAATATTTACACACATACATACACTTACACACACACACAAAGTACATTTGGAGGTTTTTATTCATGTTGGCACTGACAGGATACCATTTTTTACTTCAAATCAGTCATAAAATAACTAAACCATTATTTCTGGTTTAGAAAAAGTTATAAAGCTCAACATAACCATCACCAGGAGTTTATGTTACATATGATCTCTTTCATCAATCAGTAATACTTTCTTGTCAGCCTCTGAGGTACATTACCTCTTGACAGTGATACGGCCGCTGTTGTTTCCTGCAGATGTGAACACGGTGTCGAACTTCTTCTTGAAATCGTCTCAGGTTCTCTTCATTCTCCCTTTGCTTTTCTGCCTGCAGCTCCTCGGTTCGCAAAGCCAGATCCTAAAAAAAAAACCCAAAACAGAGATTGTAAAGAGGAGAAAAAATCTCATAAAATCTGCTTTTACTCAAGTAGAATAAAAAATTATTGAATTTTTTAACATGTGCAGTCCAATTTTTAAGAATCTCACAAAAAATTTCTACATTTAAAAACTCTCCAAAACCACTAATATATCCGGATATAATTATGCTCATAAAATAAAATGCATATATTGTATATCACTCTACAATGTGGGGAGAGGTTCAGTGGAAAGGGAGATCTTACATTTTATCAACTGGAGTGTGATATGTGTAAATAAAAACGAAAGCACCCTGAGATTATTTTATCACTTCAATTTTTTTTTTTTTTTACAAATTTTGTCAGAACTACTTTGAAATTAGATTCTGAACAGATGTTTTAAATACATAGTAATTTTCTTAAAAAAAAAAAACAGATATTTTCAATTAAAACTTGAGATTTGTAACATAAAAATATATAAATTTGAGATTTCTTGTGACAAAAACGAACATTATTATTATTGCAAACAGACCCATTGGGTTTTCATTAAACATACCGACGGGTGCTCCAGAAGGTCAAATCCACTTTCCACCCAGGCTCCTACCGCCGCCACCGCCGGGTTTCTCTCGGCCAACACTTTATTGGTTCTGGAGGCTCGGTGCTCCTTGATTTGCTCCACTTTAGCTTCGTTTTTGCGAATTTTAGAAGCTATAAACCGGCTAGCATTCATTTATAACTTCGGAACCACAGCGACTAAATTGAACATTACTTTATATTGTTTTAATTAGCGGGTGAAGTTCAGTCAACTCACTAAATTTAAAAGTCTGAATTTTATAAAACAAAGACAAAACGAAAGCAATTAAAAACAAAAACGAAGTAAATGTCGGAAAGGAACGGTTTAAGTTTCGCGCACTTCTTCTTCTGTGTTTTCCGGCCGTAAAGCGGTTTGCTAGCGCCCCATCTGGCAGCGTCCAGGTACTACAGTAAATAAAAAGGAAAGCTTCATGAATCTTTATATCAAAAGTACATTCTTACTGGCGTTCTATGTACAGCAACAATTCAGAGTCATTTTTCTTTCAATTTTGATTTTTGTATCTACATTTTATTATGGTCTGATAAAGCAGTTGAGGTTTTCTCCAGATTTTGGCAGCTTTTTTTGCTTATTTTCAGTCAGTAGAGCTATTATCTTACATTTTCATATGTCTGCTATATTATAGGTCTCTAAACAATGAATTATAAATTATTCAAATGTAAGAAATTACAAAGTTTAGGAAAAAATGTTCTTTTGACAAAGACATTTGCAAAGCACAAATATGATATTGTGATTTTAGAGACTTTGTAACAAGCAGAATGTCACCAGAAAAAAGCTTCTTTGGTTAGTTATATAAACAAAAAATAACAAACACAATTTGACAAACACAAAACAGCTTTTTACATGAAAATAATCCCTAATGATTTCTTAATGTAGCATTTTTTGAGAAACAAATCCTGTAAATACCTGACAGAGACAGAGTGCTGCTTCATCTTTCTGTTAATCTATCAACTGTTTGTCAAGTTCTTTTTGGCAGAAATCTGGCTTTTTGGTAATAATCTTGCAAGTTAGAATGTAGATATGATCCAATGAAAAGCTTGTCCTTACCAATAGAACAGAAAATAACTATTTGCCTCATGAGTGGGTTTTTCAAGAGACACTTTCAAAACTAAAATGTTAGATTAACCAGCAACTTGGTCCTCAGTGTGTGTGTGTGTGTGAGAGAGAGAAAATAGTCATTTGTCTACATGTGTCCATGTGATGGACTTGACTTTTCAACAGTCCCCCTTTGAGCCTGCGTCTAAACAAGTAGGTATCCAAATGTAGAGATGGACTTCAGTGCAGAGGAAATAAAGAATTTGTCTTAAAGCTAAGTTCAAAATCTCTGCAACCATGAGGTGGCACTAGACAACAGCAAAAAAGCAGATCTTGAAAATTTGATTTGATTTCTCAGCACTCTTCAGATTGCCATGTCCTGGACGACAGGAGTCGACACAGACATTTCTCAGCACTGCCTTTTATTGCAAGCCATCCAATATTGAGCAGTTCACTGTGGACCAACTCACAGACTCCCTGGAAATAAACGCAATCAAATGACTAAATTTGAACCTGGAATCAGAAACGGATGTAATTTAACTTATTAAAAAAGTAACTGCAGCTGTTTCAATCTTATTAAACCTGTTCAGGATCTTTTCCTCTATCCATGATCCTAACATTAATCTGGATTTATAAATGTATTTTACACATAAACCAAAGCAGCTGTAACAATCATCTATCTCTGGAAAATTTATATGACCCAAAGTTCATGGACAGACTTTCAAATAATTAAAATACAAAGATTAAAACTAGATTTCATTGATGAATCTCTTTATTTTAAAAAAGACAGTATCTTGTCACAAGAAAATGTGATAAAATCAATTTGCAGAATAACAAACATTTTAGATGTACAGATTACTTTGAATTTCAGCAGCTCTGACAAACTTGCGGAGGACATTTGTGTTTGGAGACGAGTCCACCTGAAGAGGAAAAACAAAACGGAAACAGTTCAAGTACATTTTGAACATTATAAAAAAAAATTACAGTTTATTTTTTAATGCAGAGAAACAGAACATCTTCATTGCCAAGTATTCATATGACTTCTTTTGACAGCGACAAGGAATTTGTCTTGGGCACAATCATACACACACAATCATACACATATATATTTGCACACGCATACAATATGACTGGCATGAGGACAATCCCTCCCCAAAATACTATCAGCATCAGATACAGTTCACTGCAGGAAACTGTGGGTACACAAGTCATTTTATACACATTTAAGAAAAATTGTACAAATGCTGCTTCATTCAGGCCGACAGTGCTAAATGAAGTCTGAGGGATTTGGTCAAGGGTTGTGGTTCGAAGAAAAAAAAAACTTGATGAATTTGGCGGCAGTTTTGTTAGTAAATCCTCTCCAAGTTCATGGATTTTAGCTTATGGAAATTGTAAAAAAAAAAAAAATTTGAACCATGAACAAACAACACGATTTCTTATAAACGAGGCTGAAACGGTTAAAACATTTGAGTTTGGTGAAAATGGATATTCAAATGGAAACAGCAGCATTAAGAAAATGCTTTTGGCACAAGCAGCTCTTCTCAATCTAAAACTTAATCCAATCAGCTGTCAGAACTCGCAGTTACATCCTCGCCTGGACTTCAGCCAGATCTCCGAGATGTTGGACATCAGTGTGCATCCTTTATTTGTGACCTTTTCAAAACCCTCTCAGATATAAAAAGAAAAGCGACTCACCTGTATAGACCTGCCAAGCTTTGTTAGTGAGGTCTTATAGGTCTCCATGGTGACCGTATCAGGACCAATGACATCACTGTAACACTGGTAAACAACAGCAGCGATGCGATGGACCTGGCAGTGGTTCAGTACTGATGAAACAGCACAAAGAAAAACAAAGCAAGATTATTTGATGAGTAAAGAATGCTGTGGATGAAGACTGGACAGATTAACTGGAGCCTTTAGAGAGGAGGATCAAAGTTCTTCATCCAGATGAAACATCTTTTTGTTTGGATTAAATGTATTCAAGTGTATTGGCGACATAATAACCACATCACGACGGAAGACTGTGCATGCTCAGCCAATAGAGAGGGGCCTAATGGCTCTACATTTCATTCAGTTGGCAGAAGCATTTCTTCAAAGTGATTGTTTTCTCCACATACACACACCAGGATCCATGTGAGGTTCATTGACTTGCTCAAGGACGCTTCAGGAGGAAAAAGCTAAGAATCAAACCTGTCAGAAGCAGAGCTCAAAGCCCATCCTGAGAGGTTGTATTACTGAAGTGATTTCAATGACAAAAAAAAAAAAATAATGTGATTTTTGTTCCAAATTGTGTTCAAGATGTTAGAAAATAATTAGAACAATCATTAAAATAATGTGAAAATGTTGAGGTGCAATGATGCACTCAGTGACATGCAAATTAGGTCAGGAAATTGTTACTTTCATAAACTTTGGGTTAAACTCATCATTTCTATCGTTTCCAGTATTCTTTTATCTCACACTAGTTTTAAGCTACAGACTTATGAAAAATTATAATCCAAAAATATGAAAATCATAAGAAACTCTGATATCCAAAGGGTTAAAGAGCTTTACAGGCCTTTACAGAGACGTTTGCATATGATGATGTCACTGATTGCATCATTGCATCTCAATATTTTCAGTTTTTTTCTCCTTTCTGTAAGGGGCTTGTAAATGTTTGTTTTTTGCACGAAAAGCACTTTATAAATAACATTTGATTTGATTCCTAAAGTTATCCCTCCACAAGATTTATGTTAAATACCCACTTCCTGACATTATTCTACACTTAGATTCTGGCATAACTCCATTTTCTAGTGAGATGATGGTTGAAACTTAAGCCCAGCTGCCATCAACTAGCACTACAATGTTGGCCCAATTCCATTTTCTAGTTTTACACCCCCACTTTTATATTTGGAACAACCCCTGGCACTAAATTCTAAGCCATAAGGGGTAATAGTTAACTCAGTCCCCATTACAAAACAGGAGAAACCAACAATTGTTGCCAGTTTCTATCACATAAACAGATGAGCACGTTTTCTCAATTGTTTTTATATGTTGTTCTAATTTTTTTACAGTTATCTGCAGCAAATCAAAAACAACTGAAAATGTAAGTGGATCAGTTTGAAAATCTGTAACACTCCATCAGAAGTGTGTCCCAGAAAACTCTCTGCAGGCCCAGATGATCCCAACACTTTCCCACTTACTTACATCCTAAAAAAGAATCAGGACATCCCAGTTCTTGGCATGAACACACTCAAAACTGAAAGCTATAGGATTTAGTGGTAGCGAGACAAAGAGTGAAATGGAACTGGGCCCAAGAGTCTCTCGTGAAAAGGGTTGCAAGGCACACGCTTCATAAATACTGCTGGATTTATTCTGTAGGGGTAAAAATAATTAAAAACTAACTATAAAATCAAATCTACACTGAAATTGAAAATCTACTTTAATAATTCCAGAAGTGAATTTTGATGAACAGATAAAGTACATGAACTCAGTGTGTACATTTAAATCAGTCAGATAATCCAGTTCATGCTGATTTTATAGTGTAGATATAAAGATGATGTAACAGCCACAGCAGAGAAACAAGAGTAACAGGATTATATCATCACTGTAACATAGCTGCAAACACTTAGAGCTAAGTCATGTAACCTGTCTATGAGATAAAATACTGCTTAAATGAGCTTTTGGTTACTGATTTTTCAATAACTTTGATTGAGAAGTATAGGTAATGTGCATATAATACACTACTTAAAAACAGTTAGAGATTTTTTTTTTAATGTTTAATCTCTCAGTACTTTTTAAACAACTTGTTCTCTAACAAGAAGCTTAATGGCTAAATTCACAACAGCTGTTTGATCCATAAATCCACCGATAAATTTCCAGGTTCAATCAGAATTCCTCATCATGCTGTTCACACCATGAGACTCGGGCGGCCACTGAGCTCAGCGTGTCATCAGCAGGTTGTAACAGAGAGACTGGAAGAGTTACAGAAAGACAGAGATTTGGACGTCCTTTGGTCATGTCCCACACGCCTCATTAGCTACGTTTACATGGGCACATTTAATCGGAATAAACGCCCAATCGGAAAAAAAAGACGTCATGTAAACATGTCAATCAGAATGTTTTGATCCGATGCAGCCTGATCAGAATGAAATTTACTTCCGATCGAGAGGGGTGGTTTTGTCCGATCTTCATTCGGATAGACGTGCATGTATACACCCATTCGGAAAGAAAGGGTGAAAAAAGCCCTTTGCGCATGCGTACAACTTCAGCGTGACGTCTTTCCGCTTTCGCAGACTCAAGTAGAAAACATAGCGGGAAGTAAACAGAAGTGGTCTGATGGTGCAGTCATCCTGTCATCCTGCTCTCCTCTCCTGTGGTGGGGCAGTAGCAATATGTATTCAGCCTCTAACTTGGTTAATGCGACCAGTAAAAACCCAAACATAAAGGTAATCACCTGCAGAGGGTCCATATTGGGGAAAACGTGAGTCAGATCGAGCACACGATGGGGCGGGAAAGACGTGCAGAAAGGACGGAGTTTGTTTACTTTTTTTTCTTCCCCCGGAAAGACAACTCGCTGTGCGCATGCTCAACTCATTTAACCTGATTGAGTGCTTGGTGCATGTGTACTCATGACATGATCAGATCATTTCAGTTAGTGTCCATGTAAACAGGGATTTGGGAATTCCGATCGACCAAGATTTTAATCAGATTGGGGAAATTTGGCGCATGTAAACGTAGCTAGTGAGAAAGACGAACATCACTCAACTCCAAGAACATTTAAGGGAGACTGTCAGACCAATCAAAACCATTTACATCATCGTGGTCTGTGTGCTGGACGACTTGCAAGGGTACCAGACCAGAACTCATCGCCTTGCATGGACCAAGAGAACTTTACTTTTGGCCTATGTGCTGCTTTCTGATAAAAGTCAATTCATGTTGAGAAGAAAAGACGACCAGGAGAACATAATGCATCAGTCCATCAGTGCATCAGTAACTCTGGACTCCAAGGTTGGGCAATATGACAAAATTTTATTATAACGTTTTTTTCTAAATTATAACGGTTTTATGGTATTCGACAGTATTTTTATACGACCAATGTTTCCCACATTATATTATAATAAGCAAAGAATTACTGCATTAGATTGGCTTTAAATACATTTTACTGTCATATGCACAGTAACATGTTTTTGTTGAGCAGCCTCTTCAAAATATGATCACCAGTAGGGGGCAGTAATTAAGTTAATTTGCCAGTATTACCGCCGCCAGCTACCACAAATAATAGTTGTTTGGTCCAAGTCCGACCTTTTGAAGCCCCCCCCCCATTCTTTATTTATTTTTCACGTGTGGTCTTTGCATGTAACACTGAAATTGGTCCTTGCAGAAATACATTCCCATTGTCAACGTTCCAGACGTCGTCTTAGCTGTTCACCGGAATAGCGGTATGTGAAATATTCCTATCATAACCAAAATAAAAAACAGTTTAACAAGAATCAGGCCTCAGCAGACAACAGGTTGATTTGTGAACAGTGAGACATTATTCAGGTTGTAACTGATGCTCAAGGTCACATGACATGTTTGAGACATTGACAGTCTTTGTTGTGGTTTACTCGTCAGTTTTATTGACTTTGGTTTCAATAAATTGTTTAAGATGAGGAAATCACCCCTGCATGCTTCTACTCAGATGTCCTACTTTTATCATGTAACATCACTGTAGTGTGAACTTCTCATGTTTTCAGATCATCCTGGACATTATATGTGCAACTCACAGCATTTTGTCACCATACAGAAATCCAGGTAACTTAAATTTTTTTCTTCCTGTCTAAATTTTGAGTCAACGTTATGGTTATGATACAACGATTAAAGTTTAATCCCAGCAGTTATATCACAGCTAAGTGTTTGACTATTTAAAGAGCCTTGAGTGACCTGAAACAACAAGCGGTGGCACAATTTTATCTTTAGCAGCAGACATGATTTATTACCTCAAACCTGACACCAAAATGTCTCTTTAAAAGTCTAAAAGAATAATCAACCAGGGACAAAAACTATGTGGGTTAATTGAGATCAGCTTCATGTATGTGTAAGAAAAAAAAATGGCAGTAAGTCTATAATTAATTCCTCTGCTAAATATGCAAAGCAATGTGACAAATGAGAGACAGTATGTTGTGCAGTTGTTGGTGAGATAAAACAATGAATGACACATTTTTTTTATAGAAAATCCAAGCACACCTGCAGCTGGAAGTCCTGTAACTATGTTTGGCTGCTCCAGTGACTGGCAGACAGGCTGATCACTGAAAGCACTGGTGTGGAGAGACCGCAGGAAAGGAGCAGAGCTGCTGCACAGATAGTCTGCAGTCTTATAATCAGCCACAGAGCTATCTGACAGCACCGTCACATTCAGCTCCCTGGACTGCAGACAGTCAAACACCTGCAACAGACAATCACACCAACAAAACATCTTGTTACAGACCACATTATCCATTATAAATAGATACAATATGTGCAAAAACAACCTCTTCCATATTTCTCTAAAAAGCATTTTTGGACCGGAATGAAAATGGATCCATGTTGTTTATGCCAAATTCTACCTGTATATCTGCATTTGGCAGCTGATTCTCACATTGGTGAGAGCAGCCAACATTTTTTCAATTTGCAACTGTCAAGTTTTGAGAACTCGTGCTTATTATAGCCTAATTTTCCTTTTTCTGTGCTGACAGAAGTGAAATCTGTCACGGTCCTCTGCTGCTGGAACAAATCAATCCAAAAGTTGATTGGTGCCAAACGAACTGAGAATCCCAATCACTTAGACCCCTGTTCTCTTGTTTGCTCGAAAACAATAAAACCTCAGTAAATAAACTATTTGACCACGTCTGAATGCTACATAACCAAATGGTTAGATATTCCATATGTATGTTATAATCCTGCTGTGGTTCCTTCTTTCATATCACACTCGGATCCTCATGCTGCTCCACAATAGAAGAAAATAAATCTACATGTCACAAATCAACATCACAGCATCATCAGACGGAGGGAATTTACCTTCTCTGTCCACTGAAACTGTTGATCTTCTGCAATGTAGCAAGTTGTCTGGCATATCAAAACCTTTAGGGAGAGAAACATTTTATTTTGACACTTATAAATTAAAGATATGTTGAAAGAAAGACAGAGCGCTGATATAAATGTTAAAACAGTGTTAGTTTGAAGGCAATCCCAGCTGTTTGAAGGAGATTCAATGATGTGGAAGTAAAGTTTAAAATCTGTGTCTGAATGTAGATGTTTCATCTTCATGGTTATATTTTATTTTTTTAGTCAACCAAATTAAGTGAAACTAAATATGTATAGGAATAATGCTTATTTATATTTTTGAACTAATGAATGCTGGGTTAAGTAAAAAAAAATCCATGATTATGCTCAATATTATTCAATCTAAAAATTTTCGATAAGTTTTTTAACTTGTTTCATTGTAAAATAAAATTTCATTTGAATTCCACATACAAACTCTTGACCTTAACCCCATCAGATCGAAGCTAACCAATGTCATTTTTTTTAATCTAGTGATCAAAGGACTTCCTGTAAATCATTGGTCTATAAATATTTGGCCAGTGATCACATGTGCCTTTGTCCACAGGAGCTTCTGTGTTCTATCAGGGCATAAAATCCCTGCAGCCCTCTAAAGGAAGAAAGGACAGGTGTGATAAATCGGAAGCTTCCACCGTAGCACAGTCCTTTCACACACGTTCATCCACTGCATTTATCTTGATTAAATCAAACACGAATGACGCCAAGCTAATAAAACGTAACCGCACACACCTCTCACACAATCAACCGGCTGCTTGTAACTCTTTTCTGACAGTTAATGCCACAGAGTTCATTTATCCTGTGTTTAATGGCCTCCGGTTACACTCTGGAAATCCATGGTAGTATTAAGACTTTTGTGCTGATAAAATTATTAGCTTGACATTAATGTGCCCTAAATGGAAACAACTCAAACAGGGAGAAATAACACAGACGACAAGGAGCAGAAGTTCTCAACAGTCATGTGCTTTCTGAGGTGTTAATCAACAGCGGATGTATTCTGAAGTGTTGCTTTTCTCAGCGTGTCACTCACTGATGGGTGGTCCTTGTGTCTGTAGAAAACACACTCCGACTCCTGGCTGGTTTTCCCAGTTACAGCTCGGTTCTTCTCGTTCCACACCACCGCGTGTCCAACTGCGCTCCAGTTTGAAGAGGCGAGAACATACGCTGACAGAAAGCCTGTGAAGGCAGATCCACTCAGTATTCAACGACAGCCCGCATGAGAGCAGAGTCCTCTTCACTTTTTTTACTTATTAAAGTGACAAGTTTAGCTTTTAAGTTATTTTTAATCCATGAGATCAAGGACAGACTTTAAGTTACAAACCTTTTTTACTTAAAAAATCTTGAAACCTTGAAAATGTTTTTATAAATCTCTAAAATTAGAGGAATTTTACCCTATACTGTCCAATATGATAATTGACAGCACATGCCTGTTTTTAATAAACAAAAACAACAGAAAAAGGAATATGCAAAACGTTTTCTGTATATCACCAAAAAATTGTTGAATCCTTTATTTTTTGTAAGATTTTTAGAGATTTCCAGATAGAACTTGGAGGCAATCAGCCAGATTGACTGATAATGAAAACAACCATTAGTTGTAGTCCTGCAGCAACAACAAACTGCAGAGGCAGAATTATTTTAGCACCACATTATGTTTGCTGATCATCATCATGAGAGAAAAAAAACCCTCTTTTGAATAAAACAATAATCACTGGATTATATTCAAGTTTCTGGAGATTAAAAAGTAAAGATCCCTGTGTTCTTTAAAAACATCAGCTGTGCAGTGTAATGGACGTGTTCTCGATGGTGTAACCTACATGAGTTGGATGTTACTCACTGGAAGCGTTGTGTCCCACAGCGAGGATGAAGTCTGAAAACTGCAACTTGTTTCCATTCCTCAATGACTCTGAGACTTCAGGCGTCCACTGCAGCTGAACAGTCCTGATGACACCAGTTAGATAAACAGGAAAAAAATTTCGTTTGATTACACCAGAACTGAAAAACATCTGTGGTATCAGATAAACCGAACAAAGATAAACACACTTACCTATTAACGCAAAGTAATTTAATCTAAAATTGTAAAAAGTAAAATTGGCTAAAACGCTCATCAAAAAACACTTTTATGACCAATTTGTATTTATTTAGAAGTCTGAAGATCCCTGCTGAACTAATTTAAAAAAACAAAGGCATCACCACTGTTGATTAAACAATAGCTTATATAACTAGAAAAGCCCTCGTAGAGTGTAGACCTCTGCCGACCACCTCAGTTCCTCCATATTGTGATTTGCACTAAAAATCACAGTCTCGCCTTTGTAGTATCAACATTACCAGATTCATTGACCATGGAAACACTTTTAGCAATTGGATTGATGTTGAAATCATTATTAGTTCAGTAGTTATTCAAGAAAATCACGTTTTCAGAAATGGTGGTTTTTCTTGTGGATCTCCTTGGTATCATGTAGAACCTGTTGAGAACTTACTCTGTATTTTTTTATTGAGCATCTGGACATTTGTTGTGGAGTTACATGCAGATGTTTTAAAAACAGCTCTATCTCACAATGATCAAGAATCGCAAAAAAAATAAAAATAAAATAAATCCTGGATCCAGATCCCCCCAAAATCTAATCACTTCTTCTTTGGGCCGTTTCTGATCTTTTTACTGAAAATGTCATCAAAATCCATCCAGAACTTTTTGAGTTATCTTGCTAACAGACAAACAAACGCAGGCAAAAACAATAATCTCCTGGCGAGGCTAATCACACACAACCAGAAGACTGTTGCTGCTCTTAAAGAAGCTTAGAGATGACAAAAATGTATATTGGTCTGAGGACTGCAGTTTTGTTTGTTTGTTGTTGGGAGAACTAAATAATTATTGTATATAACTGCTAAAATTATTAATAAAAAAAATTAAATAGACAAACTGACAAAGATGATTGTCTCTGTGTTGGGGATTGCTTTGAGCCCCAAGAGCTGATGATGCAAACCTAAATGTTGCAAAAGTAGCAAAACATAATGGACAAAGTTGTAAATAAATAACAGCATTTATTCAGATGCTGTTCCATCTTTGCTGCAACACAAACATGTGCTGATTGTCACTACAATCCATGAATAAACAGGCTTACATTATTTGTTTATAATTTATAACACAACAGTTCTATCTCTGTTTTAGATTTATTAAAGTAAAAACCAATTCCAGCAACGCTGTGGGTTGTTTAAAATATATATGAAAGAATAGAGTTCAAGGATTATTAAATATCGTAGTCACATTTTCCCCCGACAAAATTAAAAACATTTCAGATTTTATAATTTAAACATTTGACCATATTATAGAAGAAATTTCCTCATGAATCTGTCGACAGCAACACATTTTTAAAAAGTTGGAACAGGGTGATGTTTACATTGTGTAGCCTCCTCTCTTCTTTTAACATCTGTCTGTAAACATCTGGAATGCTAGGAGACCAGCTGCTGGAGTTTTAGGAGAAGGATGTTGTTCTTTCTTGTCTGATGCAGGATTTTAGATGCTTAATAATTCTGAGATACTGTGGCTGGATTTTTAATTTAATGATGTTTTCTGTTGGTGAAACATCTGGACTGCAGGCACGTCAGTTCAGCATGTTGACTTTGCTCCTGTGAAGCCACACTGTGGGTGTAGTGGGTTGTTTAACACTGTCTTGCTGAATGAAATATTCAAGACCTTCATTGAAATAGACATTGTTTAGACCATATTGTTGTTATCAAGCCAAAACTTTGTATTTCAAGTTCATATAATTTCTATGTTATTGGGTAATTAGTCATTTCACATCTGTTTGTAGTTAAAGGTGGTAAAGAGGATTTTGTAGCAAATTTAGATGTCAAATTTACGTATAAATCATTTTATCGACTTGCAGCGGTCTTGTACTTCTGGTTTCCAAAAGAAAAAGTTATAATATTAATAAATCATAGACCTGGTGAGGCTTGAAATAAAGTAGCCAATAGATAACATACCTGTTTCATTATCTATTGGCTACTAGATTGTCAATCACACTTATACTGCTAAAAGTAACAATAAACAGCCCTTTACCATTGATGAGTCCGACATGATCGAAGAAATAAAGTTGTAGTAGTGCCAGAAAAAACTCCAGCGATGCAGATAGTAAACAAACAAGGGGGATTTCTTCACAAATTTCTAACTGAGGCGTTTCTGCCATTGAGGGAAGAGGCGGAAGAGGGAGGGAGGGAGGGGGCTACAACGCATGCGCACTACTCGAAAAACAGCCGTTGAGCTTCTAATTCGGGGCAAAATCATTTTTAAAAACCTTTTAGTGGGTGACTATATGATGAGAACTGTAAAGAAGAGCTTGTGAAGTGTGGCAATGCATATTGCTATATAGTCAATTTTTTTGTTTTTTTCCATTTTCTGTAAAGTTTCCTTCTTGGAGATACAAGATTTCTGTTTAACAGCATTGCTCTAACTCATCTATGTACATTTCAGTGATGATGGAGCCTGTCCAGATGTGTAAATTGCCCAATCCGTCAGCACTGATGCAACCCCACACCATGCTTTTGAACTGTCTGCTGATAACAAGCTAAATTGTCCCTCTCCTCTTCTCCAAAACACAATATCCATGGTTTCCAAAAAGATTTTCAAATTTGGACAGTTTTCTACTTCACCTCAGACCATTTTAAATGTGTCAGTGTTTCTGGATGGTATTCACATCTGGCTTCTTCTTTACATGATCCATCTTTAACTGGAGTTTGTGGATCACATGGTGAACTGTGTTGACAGACACTGATGATTGTAAATGTTCTTGAGCTCATGCAGTAGCATCCTGTAGAAAATGTCTCTTTTTATTCCAGTGGTGTCTCAAGGCCCAAAAATCACAAGCATCCAGTTTTGACCTTTGACCTTGCACTCAAAGATTCCTCCTGATCTTATGATTTGTTTGCTTATATTATTTACTGTATATAGTGGGATCTTTAGAGGCTTCACAATTTGACACTGAAAAACATTTGTCCCAAATTGTTCCACAATGTTTTGACAGCTTGTCTCAAATTGGTGAACCTCTGCCCATCTTTACATCCCAGAGGCTCTGCTTCATGTCATGTCACTGAGCTGTTGGCATTTAGTTTTCAAATGTTCCTCCAGATGTTTAAGAACTTTGCTGATGACTTTTCAAGTCCTTTGTTGTCTCTGTTACAACTTTTGAAGATGTGTCACTGTCATCAAATTCTAAATGAGCAAAGTTTTTGTTTATGTCATGGTAACATTTTGAACATTTTCTACTTCTGATATTTTGGTTAAAATATGGGTTTAGTAAAATTGCAAATCACTGCAAATCAATTATTATTAACATCTTACACACCATAACAAGTTCTCTGAAATTTGTTTATATATTCAATATTTTCAAAAACTTCAACCATGATAAGTGAAGATAAAATATAAATATCTCAACACTAATTTACTGGTATTAAGTGCTGCTTGCTTTAACGAATTATTAACATTAAAATATGTTACCTTGTCACTGAGAAAAACACTGAAAAGCAACTCAACTTGTCAAAAATCTTCACGTAAAACAAATATTAAAATTTTATTAATTTGAAGTTGAAGTCTAACGTGAAAAGAAGCTGATGTGAACTGAAATTTCACGAGTCATGATTAAACTGTTAGCTGTAGCCACCGGGAGGATGTCCGGAAGGGGTTTAAATCTTGTATAAATGAAAAGATTGAGTCCAAACTATTCATATTTAAACATTATATATATTTATTATAAACTATTTATAAACCCAAATCTGTTGCATTGATGCGTTTCTGCCTCCTACCTTCTATCTAACTAGCTCACGCTCCTTGCTTGCTAACATGTTTTACCTTTTTTCTTCCAGTTCCTTGCGAATTTGCTCATCTTCATCGTTTTCGTCAAGGTCCTCGTCATCTTCCTCCACAGCACGCGAATACATAGACAACACTTCTCCAAAAAACGTGGCCATTATCCCATATGTTTTTGAACAAAGTGAAAGTTTAGCTTTGGCATGTAGCTATTACTTCCGCCGGTAGAAGCAAACTGTCAAAATACAAGCCACACCCACTTGTTTGCATTTCAGAATAAAAGCACGCTTTCTATTCTGTCTAAATATGATGAGGGATGAACATTTTACCAACTATCAGTCAAATCATTTTCATGCAAAATATATTTATTCAATATATTTATTCATATAAGTCCACTTGGGGAAACAGGTAATAATAGTGAAGTTCCATTTCCTTTTACTCTAGTGAAAAAATTATATCTGTCTAAGTTTCAATGTTTGTATCCATCTAATTACTGTACCTGTTTGTTCGAGTGCAGAGTCATATCAGGTTGGTGCTTGTGTCCAGCAGTCATTGGACAAGAGGCAGGGTACACCCTGGACAGGTTCAGAATTTATATGAGATACAAAAATCTGTGAGATTTACTTAAAATTGTGTTGCTTTCATCAAAACACAATTTTACACATTCAGAATTTCTTGGCTACAGAAGTACAATGCCATCATTTCTGACAGTTCTTGTGGGAATCCACTGGAGTTATGCCTGAGCTGTTCATTTAAAACATTAAATCATTTAAAGATTCTGTTCTTCCATGTGCATCGTTATACAAAGTGAATTTGGCTTGAGTATGACAAGCAATCGGAGCAGGCTGCCTGATGTGCTATTTCTGGCCTTTTTTGCCAATCAGAGGCAAACTTGACAGGCTACACAACTCTGCAAGCTTCTTTTTTCCTAATGTATAATTAACACGAGTATAAAAAAGCAGGAAAGTAAAAGGACGCTGACAGATCCTCTTCAGCATGGCTGGTTAGAAACATAAGCCAAGTCATGCTGGGGCAAATTGTCCTCAAGTTCACCGCAGAGAATCCATCCCTTCTATTGTGTTGTATAATTCATCTCCCTGTAAGCGGTGCCCTGGGAGATGAGGAGAAAAACAGAAATGTGATGATATCAGCATGGTCATAAAAATTCTTCATTGTCACCAGAAAAGTCCAGTCTTAGAGAGACAAATTGGATAGCAAGATGGAGCTAGGAGGAGAATAGAAAGTAAGCTATATTACTAGTCTGTAGCAATAATGTATAGGAAGGCCATAAAGCAACAACAGAAAGTTTCCTGTCACCAGCAACATGCTAGGATGAAGCTTCAAGCTGCTGTTAACATAATTGATAGTCGAGAGCAAACAAGTGGGAGGGATGTTCTGCAGCTTAACAGCTACTAAAGCCTCCAGGGCTCAAAACAAAAAAGGAGGGAATGTCAAAACAGGACAAACAGGAGTGTCACCACTTTACTGGCCATTAAAACAGGAAACAGGACAATCTGCCAGAGGACAAAAATATCCACAAGGAGTCTGTCTGGCCCCACTTTCTCCCAGCAGAATCAAGGTCGATGATCACTTGTTTGAAATCATGTCACGATCCATGGTTAAAGAGGAGAAGAACCCAAAAGCAGGAAGCAGACTTTCTCTAAAAAACAACAAACAAAATAAAACAACAGATTCTGTGTCAACATGGATTCGTAGGCAAGACAGACTGATAACCTTTAAGCTATTTATTTTTATAGATATACTCATCACCGGACCAGATCAGGAGTTATCTGATGAACAGCTGGGATGAGGAGAAGTTAATTTCAGGTAAGAAACAAAACGAAGAATTATGGAGGTGAAGTTTAACATTTCAGAAAGGCGAATTGTTGTGACAGAGGAGACAGGTGACAAACGATGACGTATCCAGATCAGTGGGATCAGTGAAGATAAGTTTTTGTATTAATGGTGCAGGTTAATACAAATGGAGCAATTGGGACAAAAGAGACAGATGATGAGACAGGACATGATGGATAAGCAGGTATGTTGTTCTAAAGGAGACAGACAGGTGGTGATGTCTCTGAGTTGGGACAGTTCAGCAGAGGAATCCAATATACAGTCCAAAGTAGTACAGGAATAATTCAAAAATCCAAACGGTGCATCCAAACAAAATCCAAAAACATGAACAGACTTACAAATCAGACATGGAACAGGCTGGGGCGTGGTCTCAGGATGGAACAAGGTCGGTAATTCTCTGGGTAAAACAATAATCATGGTCCAAAGGATCAGGAGGAATCAGGGTCAGATACGGAACAGGGCGGTACGTTTTATGAGATAAGGCAAAACAAACACCAACAAGGCAGGTACAGGCAGGGCTGGCCCTGAGCTGCATGGTGCCCTAGGCGAAAAAGGATTTTGGCGCCCCCTACTGCCCAGAACAGAAACAACGTAACTCAATGGTAAATGGCGTGTACTTGTATAGCGCTTTACTCAGGTCCTACGACCCCCAAAGTGCTTCACACTATAGTATGTCATTCACCCATTCACACACACACTTACACGTTTGGTGGTGATAAACTACACACATGTTTGTAGCCACAGCTGTCCTGGGACACACTGACAGAGGTGAGGCTGCCAGACACCAGCGCCGCCGGACCCTCCGACCACCACCAAACAGGCAAGGTGGGTTAAGTGTCTTGCCCAAGGACACAACGGCCAGGCAATCTCTGGGCAGAGCAGGGAATCGAACCAGCGACCTTCCAGTTACCAGACGACCTGCTCTACCGCTTGAGCCACGGCCACCCCAATATCTGGATCACATTGCAAAAAACATTTATTTATACTAAAATGAACAGTAGAGATTATTTAATTATTACTTATTTTGCTCTTTACATGAGATGAATGGTGTGTCCAAAAAAAATTTTTTTTTTATGGTAAATGGCGTGCACTTCTATAGCGCTTTAATTAGGTCCTACGACCCTCAAAGCACTTCACATTACAGTTTTTTTGTCATTCACCCATTCACACGGGAGAGGGTAGGGGCTAACACTCACACAACCCGATACGCAGATCGGGGGGCAACATGGGGTTCAGTGTCTTGCCCAAGGACCCTTCAACATGTGGCGGTGGAAGCCGGGATCGATCCACTAACCTTCAAGCTGGAGGACAACCACTCTAACCACTGAGCCACAGTCGCCCCTTTTCAAAAAAGGAGAATTTGGCGGCCCCTCCAGCAGAGGGCACCCTAGGCAATGGCCTAATCTGTCAATGCCCAGAACCGGCCCTGGGTACAGGGACGTGTAGCACAACAACCTGGTGTCGGGGCAGAGACAGGTGGCAGCAGTCAGCCTGGTGGCATGAAGCAGGCATTTTTCTTACACTTTGGTTAACAGTAAATCTAAATAAGAAATTGACCAAAAAAGTTTTCTAACGCACTGGATTGTGTCTTGTCTTCTTTTTGATTTCATCCTCAAAATCATCCATGCAGCCAAAACTTCCTCTTACCTGGATCAGACATCCACCTGAACCAGTTTCAGTTTTTAGCTCCTGTTTTGTCGCATCTAACGATTCATTCAGATTTGATTCTGTTGTATTTTCTGCATTTTTGACTGATTTTCGGCTGCTTTAAAATGTGTGATTCTAACAATTCAACAGCTTTGGGCCTTCAGTTTAAAAAATACTTTTTAAAAAAATGTTATTACCTCATCAGTCAGCACCTTTCACTTCGCACAGTTACAAAGCGGATGAATAACCAGCTGCACAGACTCACAGTTTTTTCTTTCCAGCCTGGAGTGACGATTGTGTGCTTTAACGTTTCTTAGCACGATCTCGCCAATAATTTCATTTCATGTTTATGAATTCTTTAAACCCTCACAAATAGACCTTCTTACAAAACTCCCAGATTTAATGATGCTTAGATTCTTCATTTCAGTCACTGACCTCAACCGGCTAAGTGAACTGTTCCTCTCTAATTGGATGTCCTTTGCCTCGTACAGAAACAGGATAGAGATTTAAAATCTGGGAACATATGGCATCTGTTTATGCAAAGCCTTTACAGAAAACTAACAACCAACATGAGAATAAATCTCCAAAAAAAACATCTATCATTGTTTGCATTAAATTAGTTTATAACTAGAAATAATATGAAAACAAGTTGTTGGGAAAAATCTAATAGAAAACAGTCTGTGTAAATAACAATGCAGGAATAACTTCCCTAATGGGTTTTCAATAACTACTCAGTGTAATGCACAACTTAATCTGTGCATAATCTGTGATGAATGTTTCAACAGTCAGCTTGAACTTGTTTTGGTGTTCAGTAATTGATTTTCAACTAATGATGAATGACGTGTCGAAAACTTTCTCAGCTGTTCTCCTAAAGCTTCATACTGTCTTCAGTCACCGAATGCAAATTATCTGCATCAGAAGTAAAACTCAGAAAGTTAATGTAAAATTAAATGAGGTTCCGATGACAGGAAAATACTAAACGTGACAATTTTATTACAAGAGTTTTACAACATCGAGTGTTTAGTTAAAGAAAAGACACACAAAAGAGACTCAGATTCCTGGAGGGAAAAGATCTGGATGTTAGTAAAGGGAACAGATAACTGGGGTCTCAAATGTTTGTTTTTTTTGTTTATGTTGTTTATGTTTAACCCCATAATGCCACTTGTATCATATTTGCTACATAGTTTTGATCATTTCTAACATGGTTGCTCCCAGTAAATGATCCTCTTGTCTTTTTTTTCCAGGTTAAATCATCATTATTATATGGATGAATGCATTATTATTAACTCATTTTTTATATTACAATTAAACCGTAAAGACGGCCAATGTAATAAATGTGATACATAAAATCTATTATAAATAGCATGATATAGCAAAAACGTTTGTGAATTTTGTTCTAAGGATTCGTAAACATCTCAGTTCCAAATAATCAGAATTTTCTGGCTATTTTTTAATAAGTTGGGTCTTACAGGGTTAAGGGCTTTGTTCAACTCCATAGTGTGGTGATGTCTTCACCCTGTCCTTCCTCTGTTCTGTCCAGTTCATACTGTTGTAATCCTGTCTCCTCCCACATACAATCTCATGTTCATTGTCATGTTGTTTGTTTATTTTATGTTAACTCACTCCAGCATCTGTGTCAGAGTTTGTTTATATAGTGTCAACCTTGTTTCTGCCTCTATGACCACTGCCTATGACACGCCCTGTTTAGATTTTTGATGATGATCTGTATCTTCTGCATTCCTGACCACACCCAGCCTGCTCCCATTGAGTAAGTGAAGTTATCTGATCAAAGAGTTTCTGACCATCCCCTCTTTCCCTGACTCTAACTCTGGATTTTGGATTTATCTGTTCCGATCAAGAGGATTTCTGTGTTTGACCTTGGACTGTTCATGACTAACTGTTCTCTGCCCGAGAGTAAGATTCTGTCTGTCATCTGCTCCCTACTCTGTGTTTGTTCTCAAAATAAACCTTTTTAAACCACCTTTCTTGTTTTGCCTGTGCATTCGAGTCCAGCCGTCAAACTAAAACATTACAGTACAAAAATATGTGGTGAAATACGTTTGTTAAAGAGGCAATTTCATACAAATTTCATGACTTTGTGGTTATTTCTTAAGTATTAACCAGTAATATGAAACATTTTATATCTAAAAAACATCAGGAAACACTGATTAACAGACCTTTCAATCTGTCTGTATTAAAATTCAGCTGGTTCCGGCTCCTTCCGTCAGGCTGCTTCGACTGTTTCGTCAGTAGCTCGTTCATATTTATTATTCGAGTTTGCTGGACTCTGATTGGCTAACAAACTAGCCTATGAGAGCAAGGTATACTGTTTCCTGCCCCGCTGCACGTGGCAACATCAGACGTTCTCTCTTTCTGTTTGCTACGTCTTATGCTAACAGCTTTTAGCCAGCAGCATGCTAGGCGTGGTTTCAACTGCAGGAGCTGCCGAATACTAACGAACAAAGGAGTTGTGATGAAACAGATACAGGCCGTTTAAACTCGGGAGAACTCGGGTTTTATCACCACCTGCGTAGTTTGAGAGATTAAAACTGAAAGAGAAGTTGTTGACCTGTTTTCACCCACTATGAAGGTAAGAACACCTGTGGAGCTAAAATATTCAACAGAAACCTCAGAAAAACAGTTTTTAATGGAAGGGCCTCTTTAATTAAAACTATGTATTTTTTGTGTTTTATAGTTAAAGTTTCTTTTTTCAGCCATGCCTTTGTTTTATTTTAGGTATTTTTTTGTGGTTCATTTGGTCAAGTTCCTCCATTCACTGTTTTTCTCAGCTTCCATTCAGCTCCAAACACCAGTCTGCTCACCTGCTTCTTATCTATTTACTACTCTTTTCTGTATAACTAGCCCTCTGTTCCAGGTAGTCATTGGTTTTCCCATGTCCTGTCTGGCAGTAAAGGAGTTGGAATTGATGTCTGGATGCACAGAAATGCCTGACAGATTTACTCTCACAAGCTGAGCATGCAGCAATCACTCCAATGCACTGCTTGTTATTTATAATTGTATTTATTGTGATTTTATTATACAAATATGGTGGTTTTAGCTATGATTTAAATATGCGGTTTAAAATTGTGTTAGATGCTTATAAAATGTAACGCATCCTTAAAGATGACATAACCCAAAACATATTGTGATTCCTGCTGGTCAAATAAAACTAGTTATTTTCAGAGAATGTTGGAACTACAAAAACACTACAATGAACTTAAGTCCCCATTATTTCTAAACATTTGGATGAAAACAGATGTGAATTTATTTGTAACCTTACACAAAGTCTAAGTCAGCACCAAGGAATTAAATCAATAAGTTGCCTTTATAAATTGAAATACTGTTTTTTTTTTATGCTCACTTTTAGTCAAGCAGTCATACAGTTCAAGATCTTCATTAACTCTGAAATAAATAGATATTTTGTGTAATTTTTATCATAATCCACAAAAAAGGGGTTCGTGAAACAAGATGCAAATACTGCAGCTGAAGGAAAATTGAGGAATCTGGGTGTGGAGGTGAAGGAAATTGGTGTGAGTCTTATTGACAGAACGTTTGTTTTCCTGTAAAGATCTTATTGATCAATGTTGCCTGTTCCAGGTTGGGAGCAGGTCCTGGGTGTCCAGGAAACCAAGGGGATGACCAGAGGAGGCTGGAGGAGGGAGAAGAGTGAAGGTGAGTGAGAGTGACAGATGCTGGATCACATCTGGGTGAATTATTTGTTTTTTAGCTAAGAAGCAAAACATAGGCTCATCCAGGGATTTTCCTTCACAGAGGATGTAAGTGGTTTCATTCCCATGGATTTCAGAAGTGGAATTGTTGAGGAGTTTTTGGTTGGAGATGAGATGAGATGAGATGAGATGAGATGAGATGAGATGAGATGAGATGAGATGAGGTGAGGTGAGGTGAGGTGAGGTGAGGTGAGGTGAGATGAGATGAGATGAGATGAGATGAGATGAGATGAGATGAGATGAGATGAGATTAAAAGGTAAAAAATAGAAGAAAGAACATGTCTAAAACCTGAAACCCAATAAATTTTGAATTTCATCAAGGGAATTTTGCATTAACTCTTGAAATAAAAACTGAAATGTAGCAGGAAGAAATAATCAGATAATGTACAAAAGTAACAACCAACTAGTGTTTAACATATAAAACAAAGGAAGCAAGCTGTCTATGATGAGAGGAGTACAGATGAAAGCTCATTTATTCATTGTTAAGAACAAAGAGTACAATCTCTGAGCCATTGATCTGGGTTGTACAAAATTTAATCCTGCAGAAAATTAAAACAAAATCCATTTTCAATAAAACACCACAAGACCTCTGAGTGTATTGATAGTTTTCACCAGTTGTTTGGAGGCTATTCTTTGCATTCAAACCCACGCAGACAAAAGCTCAAACACTTCTTTCAGCAGACTACCTCCAAACACTCTTAAACACGTAGGAGTAATTCAAATTGTTCGCTTCGCCTGAGCCACATGTCTGTGGACAGTAGGAGGAAAGAGCCTGGAGAAATCCCACGCAGACACACAGAGAACATACAAACCCCACACAGATAGGATCAGTTGCTTAGGAACAGAATTGTTCATCATCTGTGGGTGTGATCACGTCGGAGCAAGGTGTGGGTTTTTATTCATATGCAGGCATGTGTAACAGGGTTCTGATAATGTTCATGGTGCCTGGGGTGCTGAAAAAGGTGAACCATTCACCAGCAAAAGAGAAAGGTTTATACAAAGCTGGTGAATAATAGAGGAAATTAAAGGCTTCATGAAAAATAATTGAAAGTTGAAGCTTTAATGTGACATTTTCACTTTGAAAAAACAGTTACATTTCATCCTATAAAGGCTGATTAGTGTATTGTATAATTAAATCTGATGTTTTCAGTTATTCGGTTAAAAAGCTGACAGTTTTTTTGAGGGAGGGTGCCTTTTTATAAAATAAAACTCTGAATTGCAGATGAATTCGAGAGATACATTTAACTCTATAGGTGAAGCTAGATGCAAAGAACTCAGGTAGCTTAGATGCTAAAAAAAAAGTACATCCATTTCACCGAGTGATTAGTGCAGCGGAGAAAACGTGGGCTGAAATTGAGCTAACCTTTTTATCACCCTCTCTTTTATTATTCAATCACTTTCAGTACCTGCACGTCATAAAAGCTTTCAAGAAGCTAAAAAAGTGAGCTCAATTTTCCCACATGACACACAGATACAGCTGCAGTAAAATAAATCCATAACAAGCTACAGTGATGTTTTTGATGTTTTTTTTTAAGTATATAAAGCACTCTGAAGATTTTTTTTAACTGTCTGGAGAAACTGTCTGGTTAAAGGATTCAAATCCACATCCTGGGTGATGATTTAAATGACAAAAATATATTCAGTCTGTACTTTAAGGACTTTGGTAGGATCAGAGTAAAATGATATCCGATGGCTGAAGCTGGTAATGAAAAACCCAAAAAATCTAAAGTTATCACAGATAAAATCAAACAGAGACATGAAACATACAGATTAGTCAAAAATGTCAAAAAATTAAAAAAGTTAGTGAAAAAGTACAAAAAAATGAAATTACTGACCCACCGATGCTGAAGGACGGGTTGATAATTGTAGAGGAAATTCATATGATGGAGAGACCAACATTTAGGCTGAGGTTGCAAGCTGACCTCTATACACAGAGATGGGGGAAATGGACTCGATATTTTAACAACGGTTACGGACTGAGACATATTATTGTAATGAGACTTGGCCTTAAAGAGGCCATTTCATACACATTTCAGGACTTTGTGGTTATTTCTTTAGTATTAACCAGTAATATGAAACATTTTATATCTAAAAAACGTCAGGAAACACTGATTAACAGACCTTTCAATCTGTCTGCAATAAAATTCGGGTGGTTCCAGCTCCTTCTGTCAGGCTGCTTCGTCAGTAGCTCGTTCATATTTATTGTTCGAAATTGCTGGACTCTGATTGGCTAACAAACTAGCCTATGAGAGCAAAGAATACTGTTTCCTGCCCCGCTGCGCATGGCAATATCAGATGTCGTGTCTTCCTGTTTGCTACGTCTTATGCTACAGCTTTTAGCCAGCAGCATGCTACGTGTGGTTTCAACTGCAGGAGCTGATGAATACTAACGAACAAAGGAGCGGTGCTGAAACAGATACAGGCCGTTTGGACTCGGGAGAACTCGGGTGTTATCGCCACCTGCGTAGTTTGAGAGATTAAAACTGAAAGAGAAGTTGTTGACCTGTTTTTACACCCACTATGAAGGTAAGAACACCTGTGGAGCTAAAATATTCAACAGAAACCTCTTTAACAGGACCTCTTTAATTACATTTTTTAAGACAATTGCTCTAAGCCTGTACTCTTTTGTATAACTGTGACTTTGAGACTGAGTATATATAAAAAAATAAATAAATTACAATGTCATCAACTAAGGAGACTTTTCACCCAACTCTTTAGAGCAGGTTTTATATATAAAAAAATATATAAATGATTTTAAATCCATCATTTGTGGTTTCTGATTGCTGAAACTTGATTCGTCTTTTTGATCAGTCACACCGAAGTTTCCCACTGACACAATCACTCCACATTCTTTATCCACTTGAAGGTATGTAAAATGGCAATCATCGATGTGGTTTCTCTGCTTCTTTTCTGCTTTGTCTGGTGTGTTTTTTATTTTTTTTTATCGTGATTAATCCAGGCATATATTTGATTGATTTAGTCAAGGCAGCACAGCTGCAGAGCGACGTGGGAGGCTGGAGCAGATGATTATGTTTGTCATTCAGACCCTGCAGCAGGAAAAAAAAAAAATTACATCAAACTTTAAAGTTCTTCTCAACATTCTTTGTTTTCATGATGTAAGTGTTAAAATATTTATACTGTTAGTTGATTTGTGAATATGTTGAATTAATGAGGGAATTTTGGAACTCAGATTTAATTCCCACTTTCATGCGTACATCCACCAGTGCAGCCATGTTTGATTTGTTTTACTTGGGCACTTGCTGCCAATCATACCTGAACACCCGCCCCAAAGCCCAATGCAAACATTGATCCGAACATTTTTTGATAGAGTCGGACGGTTTTGTTGGAGCAGTACAAAATGGATTTTGTGGGTTTGGAAAACTCAAAATCTTACGAGAATCTTTTCTTGCAGTACAAGGTCACGTGACACATTGGAACAGATGCAAATCAAACTGGTTTACATGGAGAAACAGATTTGGGGTTTTTTATGTTTGTTGAAAAGTAAAGACCTAAAAAGTCAGTCAGTAGATTTCTGTATGACGTTCAGAGTTGGAGTGATTTATGGGAAAAAATGCTTTAGCCCTGGGGTCATCAATTAAATTTGTGAGGGCCAAAAGTTCTTCTAAAATAAAGTTCAATTATTGTATCTTAATATATTAGTACATGATATATTAAAGGTACAGTATGTAAGAATTTTACAGTGAAATACTCACACAACAGTCTAATGTCTAATTGTAACTGATCTAGATTTCAACCGGCTGGGTGGTCGCTAGACATTTTAAAAACGCTGGTCTGGACTGGAACCATTATTTACACGTCCAGACTTCCTGGTTCCATAACGAATCACGCAAGGTTGCCAAGTCTTCTCCACAAGCAGTAAAGAGTAATGGTGCATTCACACCGACCCAACCATCAACTTCATAAGCGGCAAGTTTACATGTAAAGTCTCTGGTGGACGGGCGTCAGACAGACGTCAACGGCTCTGCGGCGCTTTGTGAGCGTTATGAGCGGCAACTTTTCAAGCTTTTCTAGCTTTTCAGGCTTTGACGCTAGAAAAGCTAGAAAAGCTCAAAGTTCAGCTAGCTGAACTTTTGACGTTGATCAACCAATCAGAGCGTCTCATCATAGTCACGTAAGATGTCACAGCACGTAGCCGGAAAGAAGCGGGATCAGCCAAAATGGAAGATAAATTAACCTCATCCAAACGTAGCTCCTGGAGCAAATGGTTAAACTCACCAAACTCAGAACGCATCTGAAGAAACAAACGGCGCTGATGCACCCGACGTCGACGTTGTCTAGATCTATGAAGTAAATAAATCCAAGCCACTGTCTCATTATGATCCGCCATAGCTCCGAACATCCGATAACAAAGGAAAACAGGATTTGACAACAACTGTACCTTTAATTTTCCGTCCAAATTTCTGCTATTCGCTTATTTATTTATCATTTATTACAGTAATATTATGTCAAGTAAATTTTATACTTTGTTTTAGAAAATGTCATCATGTGATATTTTAAAAAGTATTCTGTTAAGTTTTTGTCCATATTCTTTATGTCTATGTTTAAAATGGTAAAAATGTATTTCACTACATCTGGATCCACCACATGCAAAAAATATGATGTTTTATTAAATTAAATTGCATATGTATACATGTTTTATATGGTTTTCCTAAAGAAAAATATGGAGAAATTCTTTGTGTCTAAGTTTATGATACAGTTTTCACATGAAATACTGAGACATTTTTTGATAATGAACTTGTTTCGTGATTGAACACATCTCTTTTGTTACTGACCCCGCTGCTTAACTTGTCAGAACATTTAGAATTAATCTCCACTCTGAGGTTATTCAGAGAGTTATCTGTCTTTCTTCTACAATGGATAAAATCCTAATTGTTAATAGACTTTCCACAGAAAGTTCTGGTCCATCCTTTTATTGTTAATTTCCTTTGTTAATTCCACAATAAGTTCTGATGGCTGGGTCATTACATTTAATCCTACATGCCAACAAAGTGCCAATGACAATATTGAATACCGCCAAGGTTCAAGTCTGACAACAAGTCGTCCTGAAGAATGCAGAAGTGGTAAATTCCCACATACAAAATGTACACAGTCTTTCATACTCTAATGTTTGGTGACAGCTTCATCATTAAGAAAGAAGAAAAATCAATTCATGAAAAGCATTTTCTCTCCTGGAAACACGAGGCCTCATTCATTCTTTCCTGAAGCAATTTCTGTTGTGCACAGAAGGAAAGCTGTTGTCTAGTTTGTGTGTGTACGTGTGCACGCATGAGTGCATGCATGGTAAACTGGCTTTCTTGCAATTCATTACAAATTCTGCTGACAGAGACTTGCAGGAAAAGCAGTTGTGTGCGCATGGAAGGAATATAAAGAAGTTCGTTCCTAGCGGAGATGGCCTGCAGCTTTAAAGATATCGCATGAAGACGTAAAACATCACACACACACACACACTCACACACACTGACTGGACACTAGTATATATCAGTTTAGTATTCAGAGCCACAAACTGTTCTCATTACTGTTAGTTTTGATTAATACAAACTGCAGAGAAAAGAAATAATATGGTTCAATAACAGGCAGGAAAATGAGGTACAGTCTATTATTAAGGAAGGGGGTGGTGGTACAGACAGTTTCAAGAGTTTTCAAAGATTAAAAGTACTTTATTGCACAGACACAAGAAGTACATAAACATTGTGGGAGTCACTCAGTCAGGGTGAAAGTAAACATAAGAATGAGAACGGGAGCGATAAAAAAGATTTACAACAAATTTAATGTAGATAAGATACAAATGAACAATCTTTCAAAGAACTGAAAGGATCATTTGAAATTTACAATCATTAATTCAGCGAGGTTGGGAAGTCTTTTCGGCTGCGCGTGACCTTTCTTTTACTGCAGTAGTAGTTTGTATTGACCTTTGTTTATTAACTCCTTGTTCCATATACAGTAATTCCTTTCTTGCTTTTTTATTTAATTTAATCTGTTCTTTTATTCGGAAGCAAGAGATTTCTTTCCATCTTTACGCACCAGATTTTCATATTTCTCATCAGTCTGATTGTAAAACTGTGGTTACAGTGGAAGTTATGTAAGGTTTTCTTTCTCTTTTCAACCTGTTCTCGTTTCATTCTGTAGCTGCAATTTAGCTGCTTTTGGATTTCTGCCCTGCAGCACCTTTTGTTTTGTTTTATCAGTTAGTTAATTAAAGTTCACCCTGTGCTCATTTATCTTACTGCCTGTGACTTCTATGTTTGGTTTCTCTCCACAAAATGTGATGCTGATGTCAGATCCTATTTCCAGAAGTCCAGGGTTCTGAGTGTGACAGATATTTTACTTGTACTTTGATGGCGTTTTCACCTTTAAGCTGTTTTAATGAATATGATCACGTTAAGAACTGATCAAATGAGAAATATTAAATATGTTGCTCCTACTGTGTAACAGTCATACATGCAGTTTGGTTCTTATTACATTATTTTCTTCCTCTTGTGGTTCTAAAATTGTTGCTGTTTCATTGACTTTGTCTCACAGCTTTATCTTTCGGTTTTATTTTCCTTCACTGTGTATCATTTAGAACAACATTTTGGGAAAAACGTCTTTAATTAAAACTGAAAAAAATATATATTTTATTATCTCAAAGGCAAAAATAAAGACCAGCTGTTCTAGGCAGATGCTATAGAGATCAACAACTGAGCTGAACAGAGGGCGAATATTAGGTTTACAAACATCCAGATTAATGATGTTTCTCTTCTGGGTGCACGAAACACAGTCTCAAATCCTGCACTAATTATTTTTTCATGTTTGTTTTGTTGAAAAGATGATACCACTCACAGTGATGAACCTATGGGGAGATGTGGATCCATAAAGGAGTACGGATACCAAGCAGGCAGTTACTATGGCAACCTGATCAATCATGTTAAAAGCTTGTCCTCAAGAAACAACGAAGGTAACTTGCTCTCGGTTGATCCCCAGTCAAATTAAGCCTATTTTCCTACTTTTTTGTGGCTTTTATTTTGAAAATAATTAATTTAAATTAACTTAATTTAAGGTTTTCTAAATGATCTATTTCCAGCTTACATCTTGATTTCTTTTCAGGAGTCTTGCTTCCATTTTCAAACAGCCATAACGGGAAAATGCTTTTGCTAATAAAATCAATTTGCTAACTGGTGTGAGACTCTCTGAAGTGCATCTGCACCATGTTTAAGGAAGGTCTGACAACATCTGCTGCATGTAAAAAAAAAATAGGTATATGTATTCTTTAATTAAGACTCAATATAATGGACACTGGCGTCAGATGCCGTGTTGAAATGTAAATTTTTTTTTTTGTTTTTTTTTCATGAGTACTAATGAGCCCTCAAATGTGTTCTGTTAGGGGCAGGAAAACTTGCTAATTAAAGGCAGCCATATTTAGGAGGGAAAGAAGAAACAAAAGAGAGTTTGAAGATTTGGGGTCCGCTTGGCTTTAATATTGTAGTTTAGCTCAGAGCCTGGGGATTTCTCAGACTTTCTCAGCACATTGTCGTCGTGTGACAGAAAGCAACCTTTTTGTTGTAGCGCTCTCTGTCAGCAGCCAGATTTCCACCCCCAGCAGGTACAAACACAGTTAAACCAGCTGCTGGCTAGAGTCGAGCAGACAGCGTGCAGTGTGCAGAGGTGTGAAATTGGACAGGGTTTTAAACTTGTCTCTTCCGTTGTCTTTTTTTTCACCACACAGCACCAAGGAAGCCTTCAAGAAGAGACCGTTTAAAAGGGTTCTCTCCATAGGATTCATCACATCGAGACTTAAAAGATACACAAAAGACACTTGAAGTCTTGAACAGAGATTAGATAGGAAGCCGGATGCTCTGGGAAATGGTCCCCAGTGCCAATTGTTTTGCATCATCTCCAAGTAAGTCGCTAAAAATACCTCAGCTTTGGACGTGATTGGACAACTTAATTTATTTGAAAAGACAAACTCTTTTCAAACACCTGCTGTGGGATTTAATTATGAGTTTGGGTCATTTTGACCAGCAGCACTCCTGTTAATGGACAAGTATAGATATTGGAATAAACGCTATAATCACTCTCCATTTAAGAGTCTTCAAACATATGCCACGATTTAAACTGTGCATGAATGGTTGCATAAATCTTTCAGTATGCACTCATCTACAGCGAGTTCATCATCCAGGGACCCTCACTCCCTCTACAACCATCCATTATTCATGGAGTCCCGCTGGTGATGGAGCATGTCCACGAGCAGGACCAGGAAATTACTGTGAGACTCTCAGACACTTTGTGGGACGAATACTAAGAAGTACGGAGACCTTTATCTAATTCAAGGCCCCTCTTTGCTTTTATCTTAGTCACCTCCAGTAATACTGACCTTGTTTTGCTTATTTCAAACTCCTAAAATTAAACTCTGAATTGAATTTATTTGATCCATTAAAATGCCAGATTTAACTTTGACTTAAAGTTTTTTTAATGTCTTTAACTTGTTAAATTTGTAGCATTGACACTGTAGTGACATGAAGGGGGATTATTTGGTATTGACTGATTCTTTGTACTATATTAGTAGGAATAATTATTTCCAACTTTCACCAACACACACTGTGCAGGTAAAATGGCATTTATAGGTTATATTCTTCTCTGGAGAAGTGATTCATCATTTAGTTATGTTGTTCTGCACTGTGGAGTGCTGTGGCAGCAGACTGAAATCAGCTGACACCAACAGTATAATCAAGAATCAGGATCAAAGCTGCTGCCTCTGTGCATCAGGAGGAACAGTAGGTCCAGCCCATTCGTCTGATAGAGGTGTCAAAGAGGAAAAAGCTGCTTTTAAACAGTCACAAACACAGACTGACACCGCTGAAACTGAACAGGAGTGTCTTGGACAGCTAGAAACTGAACTGTTGCAGAAGCAAAAATCCTGCAGATTCTGAGTAAATGAATGTTTTAAAATCTGGTTTTAAAACATGACATTGATTTATTCGACATTAAATCACTGTGAAGATGATGCACGGTAGACAGCAAGAACCGTATCAGTCAGGAAACCAGAAGCTGGGAGAGTAGTTTTACCACTAAAATGATTTTTACTTTTTGCAAAACCATTTATCTTACAGAATCGTTCAAAGTCAACTCAGTCTGAGTTGTTTGATTTTAATTTCCAACATATTAGAAATTAATCTGCTTGGCAAATAAATGTTTTTAATTACAGCCACTGGCAGTTAGAGAAGTGGTCGGGTCGAAAATCAAATTTTTGACTAGATTAATCATCAGATTTAGAATAAAAAATAACTTTTAATCTAACTGTGAGTTTGAGTCAATTTAAGACTTTTCATAGAATTTGTTTTTTTTTTACTTAAAGAGGCCCTTCCATTAAAAACTGTTTTTCTGAGGTTTCTGTTGAATATTTTAGCTCCACAGGTGTTCTTACCTTCATAGTGGGTGTGAAAACAGGTCAACAACTTCTCTTTCAGTTTTAATCTCTCAAACTACGGAGGTGGCGATAACACCCGAGTTCTCCGGAGTCCGAACGGCCTGTATCTGTTTTGTCACAACTCCTTTGTTCGTCAGTTTTCGGCAGCTCCCTCAGTTGAAACCATGCCTAGCATGCTGTTGGCTAAAAGCTGTAGCATAAGACGTAGTAAACAGGAACCCACGACGTCTGACGTCGCCATGCACAGGCTAGGTTGTTAGCCAATTAGAGCCCAGCAAATTTGAACAATGAATATGAACGAGCTGCTGACGAAGGAGTCTGACGGAAGGATCCGGAACCACCCGAATTTTAACGTTGACAGATTGAAAGGTCTGTTAATCAGTGTTTCCTCTCGTTTTTTAGATAAAACATGTTTCATATATAATAAATAACCACAAAGTCCTGAAATTTGTATGAATTTATGTCCTCTTTAAAAGCCCCCCAAAATGAGACAAACATGCTAAAGAGTTTGTAGGAAGCTCCTAAGTTTTTGTCGGAAGCTGGATTTGCAATTTCAAAGTTCATCAAAATATGTTTTTCATTCTTTGTTACGTTCTTTCTGAGTATGACGTTATGATCTTGTTTCGTGTTCTTATTAAACTCAGATTGATGATGTTTTTCATATTTAAAAGAAAAAAGCTAATTCTTATACAGCAAAGGTGAAGACCCAAAACAGCTGAAAAAAAATTCTAAACTAATTCTGAGTAAATATTTTAATATTGTAATTATTGTCTTGCTGTGACCGTTTGTTTTATGTATTGCATCATGGTCATAAATTATCCATCTACAACACCATCAAAATCCAAGAACTTTCTTACATGCAGGACCATGTTTTAAAATAAATATTACTGTAAAAAATTGCACAATTCTGCAAATATAATTTAACAATTTAATTAGGGTAAAATTAAATATGTTAAATTACTTTTTATATGGGAGAACAAATTTAGCACATCATCACAATCTTTTAAACCCTCAGTGGGTTGAGGTGTGGCCTCATTATGAAGCTGCGTTCTCCTTCACCCACACGTCTATATTTGGAGTACATGTCAAATTGCCTCCAGTAATCTTCCAGTCAGGAAAGAGCTGCGCTCAGTTTGATGATAGTCTGAGTAAGTGGCTTTTTGTTTGCTCTAATAATGAGTTTTTTCACACTGAACACGAACACATCAGGCACAAAGAATGTATAAAACAAGTCCTTTTCTTTTTTCCATACTGGAAAAGTTTCATGTTAATTTTCTAGGAATTTCAGATCTACTTCTAATTCAAATTTTAATCAAATCAAACAATGTATAAGGAAATCTATTTCATTCATTCCAATAGGCTTTTTTTAACATTAAGGTAACACACAAACAAAATAACAAACACTGGCATTAAATTAAAAATACATTTTAACCTTCTCTGTGTGAACTTAATATGATTCAATACAGTTTTTATAGTGTCAGTTCATAACAAAAGTCATTTCAAGGCAGAAACAGCATTTCCAAATTACATTAACTGTCCAGATTAAAATGTTGTTATATACAAACATTTGAATTAACTGTAATAATTAATCAGACTCAGTAAGTTATCAGTTGCCAATAGTTACATCCTTGTCAGGAGTCCTGCAGATTGCATTGAAGTGTTGTTTCAAACAATCCCCCATCAAGAGGAAGATAAACTGGCGACAGTGGAAAGGAACGACTCCCTTTGAACAGGAAGAAACCTCCAGCAGAACCCGGCTCAGGATGAACTTTCGGACTCAGCCGACTGGGATCTGAACTGACAGGAGGGAGACAAACAGATGGATTTGGGCCAATCGTCATGTCTATAGAAAGATAAACAGTTAATGGCAGCAATAATAATAAATACAAACATGGAGAGTAAAGAGAGACAGCAGAGTAAAGAAATGTGGTCAGTATAGCAGCATAACTAAAGGGATGGATCAGGAGAACCCAAGCTAACCCTGACTATAGGATTGTGCAAAAAGGACATTTTTAAGTCTAAGGTGTCTGCCTCACGGATTAAAAATGGAAGCTGGTTCCACAGAGAGGAGCCTGATAACTAAAAGCTCTTCCTCCCATTCTACTTTAGGAACTAGAAGCAGACCTGCAGTCTGAGAGCAAAGTGCTCTGTTAGGAACATATGGAACAATAAGATCTTTAACATAAGACAGAGTTTGGTTGTTTAAGCTTTATATGTCAGAAAAAATTTAATTTTATTCTGGATTTCACACAGAGCCAATGAAGTGATGCTAAAATAGGAGAAATATGATCTCTCTTAACTCTCATCAGAACTCTGGCAGCAGCATTTTGGATCAGCTGGAGGTCTTTAACAGAACTATAAGAACATCCTGATAATAAAGAATTACAATAATCAAGTCTAGAAGTAATAAATGAGTATACAGACAAAAAAAAACAAAGATCATCCCATGATGTCAGATAATCACAATGATGTTGTGCAGAAAGTCTGAGATGTGGAAAACGCAGCACAACAGATTTAAGAAGCTAAAATTATCTGGCTATGATTGGCTGCTTTATCTGAAACTGATGTTAATATTGTGTATATATGTTGTCTGATATATAAATATTGATTGGAAGGGTAGAGGCAGTTATAATGGGGTAGTTTCATTTAACGTTTTAATCAATTTCCAGCAGTAAATCTAAGATAATTAAACACGTTTGCCCATTATGGCAGACCTGTGCAGCGTAATAATGTAATCTAAATGCAAATTCTTACATAAGACGTTTAGGTGTAAATCTTTAAGTCATCCAAGTTTGCAGATTTTTTTACTGACCGCACCCTCAGAAATACAAAAAGTCTCAAACTAAAATGTTTTCAAAAGGTGATTTAATCATGATCTAAAGTGGAAAGTGCTTAAAGAGCTTCGGTATTTCACATCTCATAGGAGAGGGGGGACAAACCCACCCCTGCCAGCTGACTGGTGGACCTTTAATGCAGCTGCAGCTCTTCATTCAGATGCTGAGCAGAGCGGCGACTGACCGGAGGAGGGACTCAATGAAAACCAGACACAGCTCTAATCTTCTTATTTTTAAACCTCCCTTTGATGCACACTGAGAGATTCAACCGTTACCTGTGATATTTAAGAGAGAAAGCGCTGCCCTGGATGCAGACTGAGTGGATTGCGGCAATTCAAGGCACCCTGAATGATCGGAGCTCATCAGCAGCGGCAGCAGCATCTCATTGTATGAAATGCGTCACCGCGATCCAGTTTACACATTTCAGCTCTCCACTCACGGACTGTTTCCTGCACTGACCATTTTATCAGGTAAGAATTCAGTGTTTCGTTGACTTAAAGTGATCATATCCAAGCTAGAAACACAACGGTTACAGGTCAAATCTTCTGCGTAAAGCTGATTTTTGCGTCATGAAACGCCGCTGCGTGCAGAAACTGATGGGTTTAATCTCGCAGGCCTGCGCATTATAATAGATGATGTATATTGTCACGAGTTCCACCCAATCTGACATTCAAATTAACGTCATGTCTGGTGCTCAGGCGGTTTTGGACAAATGGTTTTATGAACATTGTGAGTCAAACGGTGCGCATAGTGTCTCCTGTGGAGCTGGCTGAGCGGGTCACATGTGTTTTCTTTTCGGTGCAGGTAACCACATGCGCGGGCCGGTGTCACCGCGCTGAGCCCGGAAAGCACAAAGGGTAGCCTATACCGGGATCAGAGAGTCACGAGAGGTCGGGGACAGGTGGACCGGATGACAGCCAGACCCACTGAGGCCTCGGGGCCGTCGGTGCCGTTGCACCGCTGTCACGGAGGGTTCCAACCTAGTAACGGCACTTGCGCGGAGCAGCTCATCCTCTTCCCGCCGTTCTCCTCCACCCTCGCGCTCCTCGTGCTGGTGACCGTGCTCGTGGGGATCATCCTCGTTTCCCTGGCAACGTTCCATTTCCACAAGAGGAAGCTTCGGAATAGGAAGATCCAGCGCGCACAGGAGGAATATGAGCGCGACAGTGTCAGCCCAGCACGCGCTGGAGCAAGCCGGGAGCCAATGAGGCCGTGCGTCATTGTCCGACCGGTGAGACGTGATGAGAAGCTCTCGTGCCAGAGCACGGACAGCGGGGACGTGGCGGCGGAGGACAAAGAGGCGCCGCATGAGACAGTTCCTCTTGACTGTTAACTTGGAGAAACTTCAGGGAAAGAGACTGGAATTAACTGGAAAAGCAATAAGGCACAAAGATTCTCCACCCCCATCTCCACTGCTTGTAGATGACTTAGAAACAACAATAGGAAAAAAGCAGAATATTGATCTGACTTGTAGACCTAGAGGTAACATATTACAATGAAACACAGGTTAGCTGTGTGGCAACACGCCTTCATATTAGTATTTCAGGGCCACACAACCAGAAAGCAATTTATTGGGGTTTAATTGGTTTCATTTGTTTTAAGAGGAACAATAATGAAGATATGGAAAGATCTGAAGGTGGAGGGTCACCTGGGGAGTCTTGAGACTGTTTCAGTGGAAAATGTCATCTTGACTCTTGATGGTTTTGAGAAGAAAAAAAAAGAAAGCAGATGGGAATAATGGATGAATAGATAATGATAGCGGTAAGTTAAGGAATGACAGATGTGAACAGTAAGAGAGGATGATTTATTTGCTGTTAAATCAAATAGAACTGAGATGAATATGATCGAACTGAGCAGTGCATAACTGGATTGGACCTGTTTTGTATAGTACTCTGAGCTTACTTTTATAGCGAATTTCAATTGTATAAATAAACTGACAAGAGTTGATGAAAATTGGCCAAATGAGGAAAATGTCAGGAGAAAGAGTCATAAAGTGGCATGAGAAGGATGAATGGGATGAGATGTGGGAGGAGATGAGGAAGATGAGAAAGTTCAGAGATAAGGAGAATAAGCTTGATGAGAAAGGGATGAGGAGAAAGATGAGAGGTGTGAGAACGATGTAGGGATGAGAAGGATTGGTGTGAGAGAGGAGAGGGAAATGGGAAGAAAAAGGGCAGTGATGAGGAGGATGAATGGATGGGAAGGAGTGGGGATGGTGATGTTAGGGATGAGGATGTGTGGTAAGGATGACAAGAACTGCCATGAGAACGGAATGAAATGGATAATATAAATGGGAAGAGGTACGGGTGAGAAGGAAAAATGGGAATATGATGAAGAGGATGAGGTAGCAATGGATGAAAGTAAGGATAGATGGACAAGGGTGAGGAAGGATAGAAAGGAAAGAGCATAGGAAAATTATGCTGAAGGGATGACCTGGCTATAAAATGACTTGGCAGGTAACTGAAGGTGTGGTTGAGGCGTGGCCCTGCTCCATAACCTCAGTTAAAATTGTTACAGTCATTTAACAAACTGCTAACTCTTTATAAAACTGTAAGTATTTGCCTGCTTTGATTTTTTAAACCATTTCCCTCATTGAAACCTCAAAGATGTTTAAACTTTAAATCCTCACTGGGATGTGACACATGGTTATGTTAAATTATAGACTTGGTAAAACAACTCAGTCTTTTACGGCTCGCTGATCTTCCTTGGCATGTCCTCTGACAAACTACCAGTATGTAGTTAGACTATAATGGATGTCGTGGTGCTGTTAGGCAGTGCAAAGCTGCATATACGCTATAGAAATGGCTTATTTGTTTGCGTAGTATTTTTTCCTTCAATTAAGTGACTTAGCATATTTGCATAAAGTACTGTCCTCAAATGTCATTTAGACATACGTAGGTAGCTTTAGATAGCTTGACAGGATGCAAGACCTTTTGCTGTAGTTATGCAAACAAGCCTTTTTTCCTTAAAGTGTCAAATAGACTAGTTAGTTTTAGCGCTTATACAGTATTTTCATTTTTGAGTATTTAAAAATGGATTCTCTGACATGTACAAAACGGGGAATTCTTCCAGCAGAGGCTTTCGGTCGAAGCCCGTCTTTTTTGATCCTTTATATTATATCATTGTGAGCCTGATTAAACTACTGTGTCATTTATTATATGAATTCATTGTAAATGTATGCCACTATGCGAGCTGGAATGTTTTGCAGGAACAACATCTTTCATATAATCTGCCTTATCCAAGGGAACTATGTAATATTCAAAGTTTATAAATAAATGCGTGATACTTAAATGCTTTTGTTTGTGTCAATATCCTGGCTGCTCGAGGAACCTCATAAAGTCTTCAGCTTAGCTGACAGATAATATTAATGAACAGATGCCGTGTCATATGGTATATTTTGCAAATAGGATTTGATTAAATTAATCAACTATTGAGTATAATTGACCTTCTCAATGAGACTTGCACAGGGAGCGGTGCACAAGAATCACTGGAACGTGTGAACGACATGTACTAAAAGCTATATCTTCTGAATACAGAGTCAGGTCGACTGCATGTTGAGCAAAGTCACCTGTACAGACTCTATCAATCCTTCCCTATGATTTATTGGCATGAAGGTTGGACGTCCCTTTGCTAAACTCAACATCTCTGTAATGAATCCACATCATGTCCTACTGGAGGGTCAGAGGAAGGGAGTCTGCATCTGTCACAGAGTTGGACAAGTGCCAGAACATCGTGTTCCTAATTGTCCCTAATAAAAAGAGGGCCTGAGAATATGAAGCAATCTTTGGCAAAAGGCCAACCTTGGAAGATGCACTAAAAGTCTGCCCTTATCTCATTGGCATAAGTGCAGCACAATGAAACCATTTTCCCTGCAGGGAAACTGGAAGAAAGTCAATGAAAGATGACTAATGCATTCTACATTTAAACATACTGATTCAAAACAATTACCTGATTAACTCTAAGAGTTTCAGATATGTTTAATCAAAAAGAAAACAAATGGGGAATAATAACAGACACTTTGTTCTCCAGTTGAGGTTCTGTGTTCTGTGGAGCCTGGTCTATGATTTTATTTTTGTTTCTCTATGTTATTTTCTTCCAATGCTTTTTTGCTGATTTGCTGAAAATAGAAGATAGGGTGGTCAGTTTCGATTAAGGAGGTCAAAGGAAGTGGTCCCAAAATCATCCATAGGTGTTCACAACCATTTGCTAATATGACTGATGGAAGGGACTGTCCTCGAATTGCTACTGCTCTACAGCCAGTCTTCTTTTTTACCCATCTAGCATTTATGATCTCAATGTTAACAGTATCAGAGCCTTAGAAATGTCCATTAGCTTGTGCCATTCTTGTAAACAAGTTTGTCATTGCTATAGATATACAAGTCACAAAAAAGTGACAAATAAATCCTCCAATCAGCGCAGCATTCAACCCAGAACAAAAACAGTTTAATAAATACTAATGTTCACAAAAGGAAAACATGGACGAAACAGGTTAAAAGTACAAAAGTTGCAAGTAATATTTAGGGCTGCCGCGAATAGTCGACGTAATCGATGACGTTGAGCATGGAAAATTGTCGAAGGAGTTTTTTATGGTCGAATATGTGTACATTTCCAACGAGCCAAGACAAAACATTTCCTCCAAACGCGTAGGTGGCGCTCGCGCTGCGTGCTTCAGTCACAGACTGCCACTCAGATGACGAGCTTCCTCCTCTCTCCTCCCCGCTCCACTTTAAAAAAGTTATGGCGGAAAACGAAGAAACCCGAGAAGAAAGTGCAGACGCTGTCGGTAAAAGTACATTGAGGCCGAAAGGATCAAAAGTATGGGAATAGTTTAGACCAGGGGTGGGCAACTCCAGGCCTCGAGGGCCACTATCCTGCACATTTTAGATGTTCCCCTGTTTCACCACATCTGCTGCAGATGAACAGGTCGTTAACAGGCTTCTATAGGACTTGCTGAGAGGTTGCAGATTTGAATCAGGTGTGGTGAAACAGGGGAACATCTAAAATGTGCAGGATAGTGGCCCTCAAGGCCTGGAGTTGCCCACCCCTGGTTTAGACAAACCGAGAATAAACGGATTGTTTGTAACCTCTGCAAGGCGCCTTTGGCCTACCACAGCACCACCACCACAATGCATGAACATCTAAAAAGATGACACACAGGAGCCATCCAAGAGCCCCCTGAAAAATCAAAACGACTACCGTATGTACTAGTACCTCTTGTAAAATGCTATTCACCTTCTTGACGAAAGGTGAGACAGTTCATCCTGCCGGTTCAGACGCTATGTGAGTCGGCCCTAAAAATAAAAGATCTAGGCAGCACGGCTACAGTGTGTGATGTCAGCTTTAAACCTGTTAACTCGGTAGAAAATGTTTATGGTAAATAAAAAAGTTATTAGTTGTTGTTCTTAAACACTTAAACAAAAATAATCGTTTAGACTAGAAAATTGGTCGTTAGATTAATTGAAAGGAAAATAGTCGTTAGTGGCAGCTCTAGTAATATTACAGAACTACTCCAACAAGCTGTCGCTGTGTGTTGCTCTATTCTAGAAATTCTGAGGCTGACAAGCTAAATAACTTCAGTTTTAAATGTGTCACAGTTCATGCAGATGTTATTTACTTATTTATTTACTTTCTTTGCCATTAATTCAGCTTGTTTTCAATCAGAAATGATACTGTTACTGAAAATGCCCCAAGCTGCTCTGGAAATGTCTTAGCTATCTGTTGCTATCTGCTGCTGTTGCTATTTGTGCTTGCAATAAACTGCAAAACATTATGTAAATAACCATATAATCCAAAACTGATTGCACCAAAAAGGTTTATGAAATATTGTTTGCATGAACTAACCAAAGATCTTTGTAACTGAAGCTGTTTTAAGACCCTAGAAATCTGCTTTGGAACTAGTCTCACTCAGACTAGCCCTTAGCCCATCAACCCAGTCAGAACTAGGCTGTATTTCTTCATTCAGGTCATTCAAAGAGCTATCTACAGCAGGGAAGCTATTAATTTGTCATAACCTTTCTGCAGAACTCCACTTCAATAGATTTGAATTATACCTTTTAAGCAGACTCGGCTTTCTTAGGAATAAGCTGGAGGTGTGATCAGTCACAGAAGGTAAGTCGAAGACAAATCCAAATACCCAAACCTCATGGTCAGTCAAGGGTCGGGCAAAACCAGCAGCCATGAAGGCAAAAACAGGCTGAGAAACAAAGTTTTTAGACCTGCTGATAAATTGAAAATAACTCTGTCAAGGTGCATTCTTTGTAAAAATGTTGAATTAATGATCTACCTGCACTTCAGTCATTGTAGTTAAATTATGACATCTAAATCCAACGTTTTGAAATAAAAACTGCTGCTTTCCTGTTTGTCAACATTTCAAGTGATAGCAAATGAGATCTGCAAATGTTGATATCACAATCTGGTTATGGAAGCTACGGGTTGATAAGCTACAAAAACATATTTCAGCAAAGAGCAAACAAGCCTTAAATTTGAGGTGTGACAACCGGTATGGTAATGAGCTCATTAGTTTGGACTTCCTACAAGCATTATAGCAAAGCTCAACACTGGTTGTTCCCACAAGACCTAGTGAGTAAATCACTGGGTGCCCTAATTAATAGGTTTCCATTTGAAAGAGTCATTAAAATAACATTCTTCTTGCAGCCTGCCAACCTACCTGAGGAGCATCGGACTCCAAAAGGGAACACATTAACAAGCATTGCATGGGTAAAAGGAGAAAAAAAGCAATAATAAACACTTCACAGTCTGCTGCATCATGGATTGGAAAAATTCACAGTGTCTGCTATAAGGTATGAATCCATGAAGATGAAAATATTTCTCAAGGTGAGGGGATGAATCAGACTGGCATTCAGATGCATCCGTCTCATACAAGAACACACCGCTGCTCTCATCCTCACCCCTGCTGTCAGAGTTCGAGGGAACGATTTATCATCACCAGGTTCGCTGTATCTGCTTCATCACTATGAGTTCAAGCCTAGAGTTTAAAGGTTTAAAACCAAAAACCCAAAAAATACCTCCACTGATCTGTAAGCAAATAGGGAAATAACAAAGTGTTAGGAAGTTGTCACATAACTGATGTGTAATAGTCACAAAGGATTAGTGAAGGTGATACAATTACAGAAAAAGTCAAGTGTTTTTGTTGTGGCTCAAGAGATGGAAATGTGAGAGTTGAGACATTTACACTCTGTCTTGCTGCAGCTAACCTTCATCCCGTTTCTTTCCAGTGTACCTCCACCTCTCCAGATGTTCCTCCACCTGCTCTGAGTACAGATAACAATGTCATCTGCAAACATCATGTTTCATGGAGATTCCTGTCTGATCTCATCTGTCAGTTTGTCCATCACTATAGCAACAAGAAGGGTCTCGAGGCTAATCCTTGGTTCAGTCCCACTTCCATGTTGAACTCATCTGTCACACCTGTAGCACATCTCACCTCCACCCTACAGCTCTCATACATGTCCTGCATCACTCTAACATACTTCTCTGGTACTCCTGACTTCCTCATATAGAACCACAGTTTGTCTCTCAGTACCAGAGATGTCAAAAGTAGTACTAGTGTTGCAGTGCTTAATTTGTAAATCAAAAGTTACCGGAACACAAATAGCGCTATGAGACCAGAATTCACTGAGGCCAAACTGATACTGGAACGCACACACATACACAACCGTCGGACCAGACGGGTGTTAATTGTCAAGCAGGGCTAGAGAAAGTGATGATAAGCCCAGAAGAAGTAAGTTATACTGCCTTTTTGGCATTTAGATGCCGCTGTTATTCATCCCAACTGGCGCCATTAACGGATCCTAGCAAACAGTTACCGGAAAACACCCTTTCAAAATAAGACAGTTCCCGGATCTTCTTCCGGCAGGATCCGGCTCAAATTAAGCCCTGTAGTGTTGAGTATTTAAGTAAAAGTACTAATACTTGTGCACAAAACTACTCTGGTAAAAGTACTGCAACCTCTGCCTTACTTAAGTAAAAGTAAAAAAGTACATTCTCTTAAACGTACTTAAGTAAGAAAGTAAAAAGTAAATTGGTATTTTTACTCCCCAAAAAAATCAAATTTTCACCTTCAAATTCTTTACTTTTTTACTCAGACTCAACTCACAGAGTACTACTGCACAGAACAAAATAAATGTCACTTTGTGTGAAGTTAAATGCACATTCAACAATGTAGTAATACCTGTCTGGTTCACTTTCCTCCATAACAGTCACAACAAGTGTGGCGTGACTGACCATGCGCTTAACTAGCTTGCGTCCTCTAGCTTATTATTTTCAGCGCTTGTTGGCCCAGGTGTACGTCATTTACGTTGATTATGTCGTGTTGTCACTCACTCACCTATAGAGATTTTAAAAGTAATGACCTGATATTTAAAATTTAAGGAGTAGAAAGTACAGATACTTGTGTTTTAAAAGTAAGGAGTAAAAGTAAAAACAATAAAAATTAATAATCAAGAAAAGTACAAATACATACAAAAATCTGCTTAGATACAGGAACAAAGTACAAGTACTTCGTTACTTCCCACCTCTGCTTGGTACCCTGTTATATGCTTTTTCTAGATCTACAAAGACCCAATGAAGCTCGTCTGGTTTTCTCTGTACTTCTCTGTCAACACCCTTTCTTGGCATGAAGCCATGCTGTTGCTCACAAATACTCAGGTCTGTCCATCCTTAGTCTAGTTTCTATGATTCTTTCCCACGGCATCATTGTGTGATTTTTGCCCCCCTTAGGCTGCGTTGCAATGGACACAAGCATCCCTCTTCACCTTTTGATAATATTATTAACGGTAGATGGAGAGATCTTCAAATTCTACACACTTTTATGTTGAAGAACATTTTTCTCAATATGTTCTACAATCTTTAGACTCAATTTGTCTCAGATTGGTGAACCTCTGCCCATCTTTACATCTGAGAAGCTCTGCCTCTCTGAAATGTTCAGTCATGTTACTGAGCTGCTGTCAATCAATCCAACAAGTTGTCAAATGTTTCTCCAGAATTGTGAAAATCACTTTTCGAGCCTTTTGTTGCCTCTGTTACAAGTTTTTAAGATTTGTTGGTGCCATCAAATTCAGATAAACTAGGATTTTTGTAATTGTAAAAGATCTATTAGTTTCTACTTCTAATTTGTTGTTTAAAATATGAATTTACGAAATTTGCAAATCATTACATTCGGGTATTATTAGCATCTGACACACTAGCTCGACTTTTCTGAAATTGGGTTTGTAAAATTCAATTCATCACAGCTAAGATCAAGTTTTTCCTAAACTTAATCCATGCTAAGAGAAAATAAAATATTCAAAATATTAAGTGCTGCTTGCGTTACTGAATTATTGCATTGTTCCAGAGAACAAAACTAAAAAATAATTCATATGTCCAAAAATATTCTAAGATTAAATAATAATAAGTTATTTAAGTTTAAATATTGCTGTTTATTATTATGAAGTTTAGTAGACATTTTCTTCCACTAAGAGAACGTTTGCATGTAACACAGGCGGAAGCTGATGTAAACTGAAACTTTTATGTTCTATTGGGAATAAAATCTGAGTTTATGAGCTTTACATTTTAGGGAAATGAGCTTGTAAAGAAAAATATGATCAAGCTACACACTGCTGCTGAGGGAAAATGATAAGAATAGCAAGGCTGTATAAAAAAACAATGACGTGGGGCCAAAATCCCAAAGCTAAGAGCAAAATGATGAACAAAGTAGAGAATAACTGCAGAGATGAACGATTCTATTTAAATAAAGCTCCTCATGTCTTTTGTTGATGAATTTAATGATTCGACACAAACACACACATTGTTTATTTTGTGCATTCTGTTAGACTTTGTGCATTTTCCCTCTAACATTGTGCAACACTGGGATCCCTCAAACCTTACAAACCCATGATAGTATTGATTTTTCACTCTGCCATGGTATTTGTGCATATTGCAGCCAGTGAAAGTTAAAAAGACAGAGCACTGTGAGTGTGGAAGCAAACATGATGTTGTTGAATGTACGCTGGCTCCTGTTGATACCCTCCACTGCTGGCTCCTGCAGTGCAGAGAGGCTTTAAGATGAGATTACTGATGGATGAGGCGGCTGCCCGCTAATACTCCTGTAGATTTATAGCTGCAAGACTTCATGTCCTGTATAGTAATCCATTTGGAGGGACACTGCATCATTTTTCTGACAACAGAATTAGGGTTCTGTGTGATTGCTTACCTTTGTTTATAGCAAAAAGTCTTGCAACATTCAATAGTGAACAAAGATGGGATATTTTCCTGGTAAGAGTGTTACGTAATGCAGTGACAGCTATTTCAGTCTGAACAGATGGAGAAGAAAGGTGATTCTGTTCCACACGTTAATTTTCAGGAAAAGAATAATATCAGTAAGTACAAGTTTTATCTGTATGTATTTTAAAACATAAAACGCTGAAATAACACAGGCTTCATGGTGGCACAGCTGGTTAATCCTGTTGCTTTTGAAAAGGTCACAGGTTCAACTCCCAACTGGGATTGTTAATGTTTGAGTTTGAATATTCTCTCTGCATTTGTGAGGTTTTTCGCTGGGAGCTCTCGTTTTCTCTCTAAGTCCAAAAACACGTAGGTAAGATGATTTGGGGACTTTAACTTGATCTCAGGTTTGAAGGTCAGAGTTTTAAATATTTCCTGTTTTTTTTTTTATATACTTTAATTTCCAGATTTTTGGCCATTTTAACATCCAAGCACAGACATTTAACTATCTGTACAGAAAAGAAATAACAAGGATTTTTTTTTCCAGTTTCCTAACGAGTTCTTGATATTTTTAAGAAAAATACATGGAAATGTACAGGATGGCAAACCACTGAACTCGAGGCATGATGTACCAGCTCCCTGTGACCCTGAACAGGAAGATGCAGGTTCAGAAAATGGATGGATCTTTATCATTCACATTTTTTATATTTAGTTGATATAAATGTGCTTTATGTTTGACAAATGTATTTTTCAGGAATTCAGTTTTTTTCTTTGAGAAATTTTAAAATGAAAACAGTTTGGAATTAAATCTATTTGCAGACTTTCTTTACAAAATGTACCAAGATCTGTAAAGTACAGAAAGGTGCATTTCATACTTTACACGACTGCGCATGAACCCAGGAGTTTGTTTGAATTGTTGTTCATCTCTATGTGAATCTGAAGGACCGAACACCAGTCCAGGTTGAACCCCACCTCCAGCCCAGTGGCTACTTCTGAGACGCACCAAACTGGAATATAGTGGGTACAAAAAATAAATGGATATAAAAAGATCATCCAAGACTGGATTTTTTTTTTCTCTGCACAAATTTACAAGCAGTTAGTTAATAAGAAGCTTCCTGTCAGATATTTGTTCATAAACAAAACTCCACGTTTTATGCTCCTTTCTAGAAATTGGTTTTCAAAGAATACTTTTATCTAAATGTTTGATTCACTAAATGTGGCTCTAAAACAGGTTCATATTTAAATGATAATATCACACAAGTGTTTGTAATATATTGTAATCACTGATGTTCCATGTGGTGCTCTGCTGATTGATATAAACGTGTTTATTTACATACAGAGCAGGTGACTGAAATCTAATCACAAGAGGACACTCAGGACACTGGAGGATGCAACACCACCCAAATTAAAAAGCGAATAACAATAAATAATTTGATCAGAGTACTGTAAGTACGTTATTAGTTGCTTTATTATGTATGTTTTAAAATATCTTAACATTTATTAGCATATTTTATATCAATCTATTCAGATGCTTATTTAAATTGTTTCTTCACTTCACCTTTTAGTCTAAAAACAATGAACTTTTCATGCATCACAAACATAATCAGATATTAAAACTATATTTCTTACCTTGAGGATTTATGTAAGTAACTTACATTCATGTGTAATGTGTGATTTTTTTTTTAACCAGGAAGGTCCCCTTGAGATGAAACTTTAAGGATTTTAATGTTTTACCAGACTGGGAAGCTGGGATCAACCCCTCAGAGATTAAGTTCGGGTCTTTAAATCCTGATGCTCGCATTTAGTTTTAATAGAATTTGACTGAACACTGTTTTTACTATATGAACAGACTCTGCAGCTTTAAGTGTCCCTCCCATCAGAGCTTCTCTTTATGTAGCTCTTCAGTTTTTACACACCTCTGCATCCCTCCTGGCCCCATAAAGTCTGTGTGAGGGTGTCCAGCAGCAGATCCTCCTGTGAGGCTGATTCATGTGGCCCTTTAACAAAGTCCAGGACACATTAGCATTCAGACTGCTGCTTGAGAGTGACCACACTGAGTAACTGATGGGATATCAATGCTTTTTAACTTACAGCTATTCAAGCTTGATTGGATCACAAAAGATGCACGTTAATGGGCGGAGCCTGTGATCTCAGGAAAGGATGGTGTAATGTTCATCTTTTTACTTTCCATAAACAGCATTTTTTTCTTATTTGTGCTGCATAATAAAGCTGAAAGAAACTGATTTCCAGGCTGAGAAACACGTTTAATGTTGCAGATAATTTTCTAATTAACAGCAGTCACATTGGAAAAATAATCTTTAAAATCCCTTCTCATGGTTTTAACATGACGTCTCTCAAGATGAAGGCCGGATATCGTCAGACTGACCAGACGGTCTACAAAAACAGTTTGACTAAAAGGATTTTGTATGTGTCCATTTACATAGTCCAATTTACTTTTGCTCTCATTCTTTTTTCTTCTGCCCGAGTTTCTTCTTCTTCTTTTTGTCTGATTTACTGTCAGATAACGTTTTGCTCTTTTTAAACGGGCCGGGCTGTGAGGCGGTCGGGCCGTCGGCAGGCCGTTTCTGTTTGGTCTTCTTGTTGGGTTTCTTCTTGGCTTGTCCTTTCTCGCCCTCCTTTTTGTCTGTGGAGTTTGATTTGTTCGCCGCTGGCTCCAGAACAGGTTTGTTGCGCTTTTTACGCTTTTTTGTTTCAGGCAGAAAACCTTTCTTCTTCTTCTGAACTGCTTCTTGCTCCTTGTCAGGTTTTATCTTCTCAGCTTTGGGCTTCCTAGAAACATGAACATTAAGACAGAAATTAGTCAAAAAAGCTTTAAAAATCTCCAAAACTGGAAAAACAAAGCTAGATTTATTACTGTTAGAAAAATAAATAAAACAATTTACAAATCAGCAAACACATCTGTATAGCTTGTCTAAAGAAAATTCTTTGAGAAATATAGATTTTATCTTTTGGATATCTGGATAAACTAAACTTATGATACGGTTATAGTTTCATAACCCCATTGTTTTAAATGATCCTAACAATAAAAAACAAAAAACAGGTAATGTAAAAACTGAAACTGAAAATCTGAGCTTCCTTCGATATTCAATATCCTGGCAATAGTTATAATACAAGTGTCTGGATCTGGGAATAAATGTCATCAAAATCCCAGACAGTGATCCGGATCACCACCAAATCTAATCGATTGGTCATCGTGCCATTTCGGACCGATCCTTAAAATTTCATCACAATCCATCTAGAAGTTTTTGAGTTATCTTGTTAACAAACAAACCCCGATAAAATCATAATCTCCCACACCGCCACCTGGTGGTAAATATTCCCACAATTCTTTGGTTACGTTGGAATCAAGACATTGCAAAGCTAACGCTAGCGTGCACAAAAACACAGGAAGTAAAGAATGTTGATTTCATTTGTTTCTGAGTGTGTGTATGGCCCTGTCCCAATACCCACCCTGCACCCTACGGTGTTCCACGAAGTGCACTTAGCAGAAGGACACATAAGGGTTCGAAGTGCGTAGTGAACAAGTGCGCACATATTAGCAGTATTGGGACAGTGAGCACTACGTGCCACAGCGTTCTTTCTCCATGACAACCAAAATGGCAGTACCGGTCGCTGTTTGCTCTATTTTCATACTTGGAATGATTTTAAAGCTCCAACAAACATTTATTTTGAGGAGAATGAAGCGCAGGAAGCAAATGAGGTGTATAAGATAGAATAAGTGATTAAACTGTTAGAATCATGTCCGAAAATACACGTCGGTACCGTTATTAATTAATTATATTTTTTATCAGATATGTGACACATCTATCCAACAGAGAATCAATTGATTGTAATTACACATCTAGATAATAAAATAAAATATTGATTATTTGCAGTCTACACTTGAGAAAACGTTTTTTTGGTCCAGATGGTTCAGCCATTTCTCCACCTTCTTCTTCCATCAAAGTTAACACGCAGCAATGCATTGTGGGTAATATCCTTCACTAAAGTCTGCTCTGATGCGGGCTTCGACGAACTGCGGATCAAGCGTTCGAAAGGGGCGGAGCCAATAGTACGACTCTCCACTCTTGGAGAATCGGGACACCCTACGCACTTGCGCCCCTCATCGGGAACGCGCATTTGAAGTGTGCAAGGGCGCAAGTACGGGTATTGAGACAGGGCCTGTGTGTGTGTGTTTGGGGGGGGGGATCTATGAACAATAAACTTATCAGTCATGTTTGTTAACTTTATCCCTCAAACACCAAGAAAATAAATTTCACAATAAACACAAAAAAGTAACTTTTTTACTCTATTTTTTTATTTTTAATGACAGAACATGTTTCATTGAATACAAATTACAATGTGTGTAATCCTAATCCCACTCAGAGTGAAATGTAATCCTTAAAACTGAGCTAACTCCTGACCAGCAGCATACACACCGTGCACCACGTGACCACTGTTATGTTTTTTATCTCTAAATTCACACGCTACTGAAAAGATGTAAATATTTGTAAAACTCACGTCACTCCGAAGTGTCTCATCACAGCCCAGTACGTGTCCTCCAGTTTTCCGGTCTTCCTGAACGTGACGGTGTCACTCAGAGGCTGCAGGACCTCCTGGAGAGGCTCCAGGTCCACAGACAGTTTCTACAAGACAGCAGAGACAGAACTTGAGTCCAGACTGAAACTGCACCGACTCTTCCTGGTTGTGTGTTCATCCACCCACCTGCCGCTGAATTTGTTTAAGCAGGAAGTGACAGAGTTCCAGGGTTTTCACCAGCTTCTCTTTGGCCACTTTGCTCTCAGCCTGACCGACCTGCCCGAAACTCTGAAAGAAGACAGCAGGGAGGTTACGCTGTAATCCCCTTGGATCTGATGGATGGATTAAATATGAAAATGTAAAGCTTAATCCTCCACAAGGAGCAGATACGACAAAATAACATCAGGAATGAAGGCCGAAGGACGGACAGTAAACATCTGTCAGAGATTAAACAGATTTACTTTAGGTTTCTTCACACGGAAATAGATCAATAAATATATTTTAAAGAATAAATAGCTAACGTTAAGCTTTTTTTTTCATATTACTATAGACCAGACAACCACAGTTAAATATACGTCTTTATTCTTTTATTTGATTGGATGATCTGTTCCCAACTAGAATCATGAAATGACCTAAAATCACATCAAATTTGATCTAATCTGTAAGTCGTGACTGAAACATTTATCATCTGATTTGACTGATATGCTGGTGTTACTGTGGTTTATTCAGTCATTGTTATTCTGTTCGTTCAGCAGCCTTCATGTTTTACATTTACCGTCTCTGAAACAGCTTCAACAGGTTTGACACAGTCGAAATTCTGATACCTCGAAATCGATTTTGCCACAATTTGAGGAGAAATAAGCAACACGATCTTTTAAATCTAGACAGCAGTTTAAACAGACGGAGCAGATCTGTTGTCTTGGATTTCAGATTCTTAGTTCGAGGGAAACGACACGAGAGGCGGAGCCGTTCGGGGAGGATTTACACAAGCATGTAATTACCCATGTCTTCACCCTCAGCTCTCTGGAGGACACGAGGAGGACAACGAGAGGAGCAGTGCCTCCAATTATCATTTATCACAGCGCCATGCAAACTCATAAACTTTCCAGATTAATGTAATTAAAAAGCGAACGGGACGAAAGAATGCACGTGTAGGAACATGATGTGCAGCTTCAGCCTCCTGCATGCCCAGAAAATGACTTTCAATCTGTTCCACAAGGAGAATTTGGCAGAATTTAAATCCAGGGAAGCAGAACGTGCTGTAGCTGGGAGTTTGGAAGTGGTAAACCTCAAGGAGAAAAAGTAAAAATACTCAAGAATATTTTAACCCTGTATTAGCTGCATTTCAACTTTAATATAAAACAAATCGAGTCTGTCGACGTTTGTTTCTGAAGCGAATAAATTACATCAATATCATTATTATTTGATATATTAATATCAGCCTACATCAAATTAGAACCCTTGAAGCTGTAATTAAATAAAAAATGCAAAGAGGAAATGCTTTCTTTGCAGACGGGATCTGGATTTTGTTTATGTTTAGGAACTTTACAGGATCTGGAATTATTTTGATATTGTTCTGATTTCTTGTCTCTTTCTGGAGAATGTTACTGATCAGAACTCAGACTGGACTGTATCCAAACAAATGTGGATTATTATTTTGGGCCAAACCTAAATCTCTACTTTTCATCAGTTTCCTGTTTTTGCAAGAACCAACCCAGAAATGTGACGTTCACGTCCGTCTGCGGTTTTAGGGATGAATGTTCGATGAAAAGTATCAAAAAGAGACGCAGATTTTATTATTATCAACCAAGATTGTGTTTTTATGTTACACAGAATTTAACATAAACAAACACATTGCCTTTTATTATTTAAAAATATTTTATTTTTTAAGCAGCAATCTGGAGTTTTTTCTCAGAGGGCGCCACTGAGCCAAAAAAAAAGTGTTGCACATTTAAGTCCCGCCCCTCTGTGTCTGTGATACGATAGCAATGATGGTGATCGCCAGCTGTCCTACGTTGTGCACGTTTGTTACGATAGACACTTGATGGGTAAATTATATTTATACAATTTATATGTTCTTTTTTTTTTTTTTTTATTGTTTCACGTGTCGCAGCGTTGTAAACAACTTGTAAACGCCGGCTGGCAGCAGTTCTTCCGGATACGCGTGCTTAATTGATTTACCGGTGTACTATGTGAATGTAGAATGCTAATAGCTAACGCTGGGCGGCGCTCAGTGAAAATTAAATGCGCCCCTATGGGACAGAGTGTAGCTTTGAGACGTTTTGCCTACATTATATTATAGAACCGGGTCTGACTGTCACTTTTATGGAATTTCAAAAAAATCATACATAAAGGGGAAACCTCCGGCTTGCAAATTTAACTTCCTGAAAAGCTGCAATATGCAAAATCATAAGACATCTGAAAATATGTTTTATATAAACACATTTCCACTTAATTATGGATATTTTCGGTTATTATTTTAGAACTATTGATACATCTACTGAGTAACACCTACATAAACCACAACTCCAAATATCTTAAAGAGGCCCTTCCATTAAAAACAGTTTTTCTGAGGTTTCTGTTGAATATTTTAGCTCCACATGTGTTTTTACCTTCATAGTGGGTGTGAAAACAGGTCAACAACTTCTCTTTCAGTTTTAATCTCTCAAACTACGCAGGTGGCGATAACACCCGAGTTCTAACGGCCTGTATCTGTTTTGTCACAACTCCTTTGTTTGTTAGTTTTCATCAGCTCCAGCAGTTGAAACCACGCCTAGCATGCTGCTGGCTAAAAGCTGTTAGCATAAGACATAGCAAAAAGGAAGACACAACGTCTGATGTTGCCATGTGCAGCGGGGCAGGAAACAGTATACCTTGCTCTCATAGGCTAGTTTGTTAGCCAATCAGAGTCCAGCAAATTCGAATAATGAATATGAACAAGCTGCTGATGAAGCAGCCTGACGGAGACGCAGACAGATTGAAAGTTCTGTTAATCAGTGTTTCCTGACGTTTTTTAGATATAAAATGTTTCATATTACTGGTTAATACTTAAGAAATAACCACAAACTCCTGAAATTTGTATGAAATTGACTCTTTAAAGAGCTCTAAAAGCTTTCAGAAACCTTTGATCTGGGCTGTGTGTGTGTGTGTGATACTTACAGCAGCCAGCTGCTCTGACACCTTCTCACAGAGCTTTGTCCAATTTGTGCCGCTCAGAAGCTGCTGGACGTCTCTGCTCTGCATCGCCCGCAACACCAACACACACGCTTGACCCTGAACACACACACACAGAACAACATCCATAAAGTCTAATGAGGGCAATAACTACAACAGTATAGATTTACTTTGACATGAACAAGAAACTAAAATGATCCTGAGTGTGAAGTGCAGCTGGATCCAAGCTAGAAACCCGACAAGTTTGGTGCATAATAGTGAAGAAAATTCTACCAGTGCAGACGTCAAATATCCAACCAGGAAGCTTCCCTGAGTTCTGGTTGGATATTTGATACATAAAGATGCTCCAAAATTTGATGGTACAAAACTAAGACAATATCACATGAAAAAGTTTTGTCTTATCAATCTAAAGAAAAGTCCTCCCGAAGCTTTGTCTACATGCATTTTTTTTTTATTCCAGCAGGGCCTCAAATCAATATCATGATAAACTGAGATAACTCAGTTATTAATTCAGGAGTGTTGGAGCAGAGAAACATGTAAAACCTGCAGGAAAGAGGTCACAACAAGGTCCGTCCTATTATAACAGACCTGAATAATCAGATCAATGTGACCTTATACAAGGATTTTATTCTACAGTTACAAAAAAACATTTAAAGTTGAAAATCATCACAGCATTCATTAAGTTTCTGTGACAGGCACCAAACACGTTCTTCATTTTAGCAAAAATTACAGCTCCCAGCTGTTGGAAGGAAATTACAGAGATTTATTCACATTTATAAGACATGTGTAAGCTGTTTTTAATGACATATACTCCCATTAAGGCAAGAAAGTCAGAGAACCACAACATACATGAGTCAATGATACAATAAATACAAAAAAAAATTATTGTTTAACAGTAAAATGCCATTTAGGACAATAATTCAATATAATATGCAGCTTTAACAGAATGCACTGACTGATGTTCAGTAGGGCCCGACCGATATGGATTTTTTGATACTGATATAAAGACTTTAGAGCAGGCGGATAGCTGATATAATGGCCGATAAATCCATCCACAAGAAAAAATATCAAAAATATAACTGAAAGTTAAAACACTGCATTCTAAGCTCATTCTTAAGCTCATGTTAGACACCATGAACTATCTGAATTATTCACTGATTCCAAAAAATGTAAATAATAGACAAGTTTATCTATTTTATGAACATTTATTTACATTTTTAACTGGGCATTCTCATTAATGGAGATGCAGAAACACATATATGACAAAAACAAATCAATAAAAAATATCGGAAAATATCGGCAATTTTTTACCGATAGCCGATATCACCCTGGACCCCCATATCGGCCGATAATATCGGCCGGCCGATAAATCAGTCGGGCCCTAATGTTCAGTATAATCAAATTAATTGAATTTATTTACTCTTGTTACTTACAAAAATAAATAAGATCTTAAGAAAACTTTATTCACATCAAATGAAACAGTCACGAATGAAAATGAGTTTTACCTGCTGATGTTCTCGGACTCCAGCTGTGATGTGCTGCACAGCTGTATCCAACAGTTTCACACATAAGACCTGGACAGACACAGAGTGTCACTCATCTCTCCGAGGTGACTCGAAATTTACTGTTTGACGTGCGAGTCTGGACTTACGGGGAATCTGCCGAAGAGGTCGGTGAACATCTGAGTGGTCAGAGGGCTTTTCCTCCGACTCATGAAGGAAATCAGAGCATCTCTAAAGAGGCTGGAGACCCGATCCATGTCCACGTTACCCATGAACCTCAGCTGCAGGGACATGGCATGACAAAAGACAAAAAATCTCCTATTTAATGTCTTGAAATTCTTCCTGTAATGACTGAGAGGATATAAATCAGTGTTTTTCCCACAAGTATAAAGGCTGAGAAATATGATTAAAGCAGAAAATCCTCAGATGTGTTCTGTTTAGATTTCCTGTCGTACACGAGCTTCCTGTCATGTTCGTCTGCGCTGGAAGACGAGCTCGAACGGAATTTTATTACTTTACTTTCCACTTTTTATCACTAAAAAATGAGGATTTGAAACAACTTTTTTAGAAAGTGACTCATTACTGAAGATTTGAGAGCAGTAATGATGAGCTATACTTAAAGAGAAAAATACTGAAGGAAGGAACAGACTCAAACATATGATGCAGCCACTCATTAGTTTGAGGAAAATAACAAACACGTGGCATTTTCTTTTCTGTAGTTCGGAAAAATTATGCACGAAAAGTCTTTAAACACATTCTTCGTCAACTGACAACTGCTACGATTTGGAGGAGATGGAAACTTCAAAACAACAACCTGTCAGCGTTGGCTGATAATAAACTAATTAGCTCCAAGCGTTTGAGGAAAACTTGTTATTTTATTGCCAGACAGCCGTCACGTCTCCTTTTTATGAGACGTTATTCCAAATTATTCGAAACAACAACTTCTTTCATCAGCTGTGTTTGGGACATTTCTCTGGATAATAAAACTAAGATTTCTGACTTCAAATACTTTATATAGAAGTAGATTATGACTAACTGAGGATTGTTTCCTCTGTTGGTCATAAAATGTAAGAAAAATGTCCAGAACAAGAACCACGATGTGATTCCAATAAATAATTGATTCATTTTTCAGGATTTTGTCTTTATGTTAAAATTCTACCAAACAGCCGAATAAAAATGGGGTTAATAATTAGTTGATGTATCTCATTAATGAACATTCAGCTGTTTCTAGTCTCTTTTAAAACAGTCACTTGTGTCAGAGAACTTAGATTAAGTGTCTAAAAAAAGCTCCTCTGTTGAGTCCAGTCCTGGTTCTGGAGGGCCGCTATCCTGCACGTCTCAGATGTGTCATCACATCCCACCTGAATTCATGGGTGATTAACAGGTTTAGAGATAATTCAGCTATTAATTTAGGAGTGTTGGAGCAAAGAAACATGTAAAACCTGCAGGATGGAGGCAGGACCTGCCCTGAGCTGCATGGTGCCCTAGGCAAAAAAGGAATTTGGCGCCCCCTACTGCCCAGAACAGAAACACTGTAACTCAATAACTGGATTACATTGCAAAATATATTTATTTATACTAAAATGAACAGTAGAGATGATAGTTAGATATTTAATTACTACTTATTTTGCTCTTTACATGAGATGAATGGTGTGTCCAACAGTTTGTCCAAAAAAAAAAAAAAATTAAATTAAACAATTAAAAAAGGAGATTGTGGCGCCCCCTCCAGCAGAGGGCGCCCAAGCCTAATCTGCCTATACCCAGAACCGGCCCTGGATAGAGGTCACCACAAGGTCAGTCCTATTATAACAAAATGGTTGTGATTCATCTGCAAAGTCAAGGTCAGGACAAAATGTCTGCATAAAATAAAAGAAGGGACGGGGCAGCTATAAAGTAGAGAGAAAAAAGAACAAGAAATCCTTGTGCAAAGACATGTTGACCAAAGGGAGGCCGAGTTATCCGGGACAAGTCCTGACACGACTTAAATTAAAAGGAACAGAACTGGAATAATTCTGCTGCAAATCTGGACACAAAGTACAACATCATGTAAATATCTGTGATTTCTTTTATCTACATATCTAATTAAACCCCCGTGTGATTTGTTTTATAGCCGTTTTCTCTCCCAAACTGTCAGACAGCAGCAACTCTAACCAGGTAAAGACGACGGTAAAAGGAGTCAGAGTGTGTAAACGTACGTCGCTTGCTGCTGCTCCATCAGCTGTTGGTGCCTCTTTGGTCTCAGCAGGCGGAGCTCCTCGCAGCACTTTCACCACATAAAGAGAAGCGCTGAAGAAAAATACAAGATCAGCGCTGAATTCACATGAACAACATCTAGAATTCTACATTCTGTCCATATCAGCGGCCTCTTTCCCCTCCGGGAGAGGAGAAGGAGTCACGTGTCAAATACTGTAGTGTGTGAGAAAGTTCAGCAACATTTTTCTATTCTGTCATCAAACAATAATAAAGTACCTGAAGTAGTACAGACACACTGAGGAGTCGTTCAGCTTCTGGGCTTTGCTCATCAGTTTGTCCAGAAGGTCGTGCAGCTCCCCCTGTCTGTCAGAAGCGGTCCTGCAGTAGACTTTGGATCGACACAGCTGATTCCTGAAAACGGGAAACGCCACGCAGGTAAATTACTGGAGCTGTTAATACAGATTTACAGCACTGATCCATCAACTTGCATTAATAATATGTAGAAATAACTAAATATTCATTATTGTGTGCAAAACTATGTAAAATCCATGAAAATCGTTGGTCTGTTTAGATTCTTAGTTGTTCAAACGTCCACTAAACTTCTTCTTAAGTCTCTAAAATGTTTATATTCTCCTGTTTCCTAAGTTAGAGTTCAATTCTGTTGTGTGCATCACGTTTTCACCTGAAGATATCTGCAGTTCTTCTCAGGAAATCCTGCTCCTGCTGCTCGCTGCCGGAGCTCATTCCTCTGTCGATGATCTTCAGCAGGGGCTCAACTAACCCGAGTATCAGAGGACTGCCAGCCTGCCGGGCCAGGAACACTTCAACCAGGTCCAGAACCTGAAATGAAAAGCAGATTGGGAACTGGTTTAGGACTGGTGGAAGATGTTTAACCAAGGTAAAGCTGAGTTAGAAGCTTCCTTCATGACGTCCTGAGCAGCTGAAGTAAAACTGTTACCTTGATTTTAAAGTCTCGAACCAGCATCTTCTCTTTCTGTTGTTTCGTTTTTTCATCCTTCTTGTCCTGGATTTTCTTCTTCTGCTGTGAGAACAGCGCTGACAGGCTCTTATCCAGCTTCATCATAGCTTCATCATCCAGATCTTCATCACTGCTAGCATCCTCCTCAGTAGCCTGAATAACGTGTTTATGCATTAATTGTTGTAATTAATAAAAAATAAATGCTGTTAGAAACCATTTTATTTAAGCTCATTTTGAAATTTTCCACCAAATAGACAAGAAATGTCTAAATGTCTCAAATTCAGCTCGACATTTCAGAAAAAATGACTTTTTAAATGATCCGGGTGCTGAACTGAACCCACCAGCGCGTTCTGCTGCTGCAGAACCTTCATCAACTCCAAGCGGAAACTTTGGTCCACTTCTTCCACTTCCATCTCCTCCTCCTCTTCCTCCTCCATCGCTTCATCCTCATCTGTGTCTTCTTCTGACCCATCTGACTCGTCGTCCTGGCAACCAAGAGAAAATCTGCATCAAATGTTTGCTCTAAAGATATTAAACTGCAAGTGTGTAGAAATGAAGAAGTAAATCATTTGTGACCTCCATCTCTTCATCATGCTCCTCCTCTCCCTCCTCCTCTTCATCATCATCATCATCATCATCATCTAGTTTCTTCTTCCCTGTTTTGACTCCATCATCAGTGACAACTACAGCTCCATCCTCCTCGTCCTCCTTATCGGGGTCCAGGACCTTCACAGAATGCACAACGCCACCGTAATAAATATTTATGAAACAAATACATACAGAGTGTTTAAATCAAATCAAATGAAACTTTATTTGTAGCACTGTTCCTGCTATTTGCAACACAAATTGCTTCACATAATAAAAAACAATTAAAAACAGACAACAAAAACATCAATTCAGACCCCAACTCCCTGCTACCCCCATTACCCACCACCATAAATGCTTTTAATTCTAAATTAAAAACTTAATAAATAAATAATTAACTGAACAACTGGCTTGACAACACGGTTATAAATAAAAGCTTCTTTATAAACACGTTCCATCAGGTCCAGAGTCTCTGTTCTGCTCTTGTTTTGATAAAACAAAATGTAGTGACACCTAGTGGCAGAAGTTCAGATTGCAACAAACTGAAGTAAAATAAATAAAAGAGCGTCACACTGACTGTAGAAATCACCAGTTACATTTCAAATCACATCTCGATTTTTAGCATTTGCAGCCGAGTTTAGACGGATTGATGCTGTTTGTGTCACTTACATCCAAGATGGCGGACAGAGCCGCCGCGGTGACGTGGGGGCAAATGGATGAGAAGACGGTTTTGCAGACCTGTCGGATGTGACGGCTCTGCTGCGACAGAAGAGACAACAGGATGTCCACCATCACCTCCACCCACTCCGGTTCCTCCTGCTGCTGCTCTCCAGCTGCATCAACACATTAAGGTACAAATGAAATTGATTTTTCTTATTGTTTCAGGTTACATGTATTGATGCACGTAGAATAACAGAGAAGAAGAAAGTAAAATGATCCTGACAGAAAGACTGGGACAATAATTAGAAGCAACTTTGCAGGACAAGATTAAATAAAACCTCCTCGTTGAATCTGGTTCTTTATTCCAGGCCTCACCTTGTTTCTTCTTCTTGGCTTTTTTCTCCTGAGCTTTGTCCACACAGCTCTGCAGGTCTTTCATGATGTCCAGCAGCTCGTCAGGGGCCTTTAGAGGAGAGAAAGGTCTCAGCTCATTTTAAGTGACTATCAGCAGCTCATCTGTAGCAACCGGTGAATATTTTAAAGAAAAATATCAGCAGCCCGAACTGGTCTGGTTCAGACTTGAACTCAAAAGAAAACTAAAGCTTGTTGAACTAGAGTTTTACTGAAGAACGTTGTATATAGAAAAACAGAATTTATGCTTTTTATGGTAACAACATTTACCAAATCCGACTGAAAAATCCTGTTTTTTGTGTTGTTAACATGTTCCTGTGGCATTTTTATGTTAGGAGACGTAACTTAAGAAAAATTTACTACAAATACACAATTCTACCTAAAGAATAACTCAAATGTCATTTAATTAATTTAAACTCTCCTTTGATTCAAGGTATTAATCAGTAATCATCAGTATGTGCTGCATCATCTCCAATCACCAATAAAACTCTCATTTGAAGTAAAAATTTTTACATTTCAGGGTTAAATATGGGATATTTTTGGTTCTCTTTACGCTCCCAGATATTTTTTTAATCAGTTAAAATGTTTTTATACCAGTAAAAATCACATACAGACAAATCAACTGTTTTTTATTCAGTTTACAGGTATAAATGTGCAGCAAGGTGCAAAGGTTTTGACTCCTCCCCCTTTTCTTTAGCCTTTACTTTCAATGATCCCGACATTCCTGGAAATTTTAACTATATACTATATTGGTGGTGGTCGGAGGGTCCGGCGGCGCTGGTGTCTGGCAGCCTCGCCTCTGTCAGTGTGTGTCCCAGGACAGCTGTGGCTACAAACATGTGTAGTTCATCATCACCAAACGTGTGAGTGTGTGTGTGAATGGGTGAATGACAGACTGTAGTGTGAAGCGCTTTGGGGGTCGTAGGACCTGAATAAAGCGCTATACAAGTACACGCCATTTACCATATATTTTGTGCAAGATTTCTTTTTAAGATTTCTAACATCTTTTTCACAAAATAATGTTTTAACACCAAAACGCTCATTTTCTATAAGTTATATATTTTACACACACACACAAGTGTGTTTTGTTATCCTTATGGGGACCGTCCATTGACTTCCATTGATTTTAGTAACTAGATTTATACCTAACCCAAACCCTTTTCCTAACCTTAACCATTACTGATCTATAACTAACCCTAAGATTAACTAAAACTCTATTCACATCATACCTATAAACCTAACCCCTAACCCTAAAAAGGGGAGTCATTCGGGCTTCGGTCCCCACAAGAACCCTCGGACCCCAGAAAGATAGTAAAAGTCAGGAAACTGGTCCTCAGGAGGTCAGAAATACAAACCCACACACACACACCCACACACACACACCCACACACACACACACACACACACACACACACACACACACCTTAGAAACTGGGAAATAAGAAGAAATTTAGGGTTAAGCTCAAAATTACATTTATGAGTATTTCTGTGTTCAGCAGCAGGTGGAAAAATGCGTCTAAAAAGACTGGATTTGTGATGTAGAAAATCCACAGGGCGGGGCACAAGCTCCTGCTCCACTAGCTTACAGCTAGCTGTAGCGCTAGCATAAACAGATTTCTCAGCAACAGGGAGGGGCGGGGGGGTCCTCCATACCAACGGTTTTAACCACAGCACAAAGGTGAATGCTAATGAGCTACTGCTGCTATGCAGAATCTACTTCATAGAAAACGGCACGTTTTGTGATTTTGGGTAAAAACGCCACAATCATAAATTCAAGACCGCTGAGACGCTTTAAAATAGCTCAAAAGATGATCGTAGTGGATCTTTAAACAGCTAAAACTTGAGAATCACATCCGTATCATCAAAATCAATTTATTTTTTTAATCCCTGAAGGGAAATTAGAAACTTTGGTTTATTTTCTGTGGTTTGGGGTTGCAGTAAAGTGTATCCATCTAACAGTGAGATGTTTGTTTGGACCTTGAAGAGATGCATGCCGACCAGCAGGAACAGCTGCTGGAACGCGTTGCACTCGGCCGTCGAGCCTTTTTTAGCTTTTTTCTTCAGGTTTGCTACCGACTCCAGCATGCTGAAAAAACAAGGATGAAAACATTTTCTCCATCACACACACAGAAAAAACACGGACATATTGACATTATAACAGATAAATAATAAGACACAGAAAGACGGAGTTCTGCCCCACCTGTCCCAGGACTGTCTCTGCTCAGCGCTGAAGGGACGGACGCTTTCAACGTGTTTTGGATGGGTTAGCAGAAGCTGCGCGTACTGGACCAGGTGGTAAATCCACATGGTGCCATCAGCTGTTACACCCAGGACCCGCTTCTGATTGACAGCTGCGGCGTCGTCACTGAGCGGCATGTGGTGCAGGGACAAGAGGAGTCTGAAAGGAGGACAGACGGGAGATAGAAGAGACACCGTACTCAGTTTTTTGTGGATTCTGAGAGATTTATGTGCAGAACCAAAAGCAAAGAGAAGATTGTTTCTATTCTCACCCAAAGAAGGAATTGATGACAACTCCTCTGGTTTTATCATCCAGCGGGACAGAAATCTTGAAATTTGTCTCTGTGATGTTGGATGAGGTCTTCTTGGTGCTGAAGAAAGCATGATAGAAGACAAACCTGGAACAAAGAAGCGACACCGGTTCAAGGTTTTCTCTTCCGGTTCCACAGAGACGTCGACGCCGCTCGTCAAGAAGCTGGTCTCACCTGGCCACGTCCATGACGAGGTCCTCCTCCTTCTTCACCTGATGGTTGTCAATGATGGAGCTGAGCCGAGACACGATCCACTTCCTCAAGCGGAAAGTGGAGTTCTCCCTGCAGAGGAACAAACATCCCAGTTAATTCAATCTAATATTTATTCATTGATTTAAATTTCAACACAGTGATTTATAAACTCACAGCTCTCGACCTTCCTGCTTGACTTTCTGCTTCCGAGTGTTGAAGTCGAGCAGCGCGTCCAGCTGAGGCCGCAGGAACGAGGTTTTGAGCCACTCCACGTAGCTCTGCAGAGCTGCAGGCTGAAGGTGCTGCACCACCCTCCATGCCGGCGGCACCACGGGGAAACCCGAGTTAGTCAGCGAGGAAAAGCCCACCATGACGGCCAGCTGCTTGTCCGAGTCCTGGCAAGTCTGCAGGAAGTCCGACACGTACGCGTCCATCTCCGGGGCCATTTTGAAACGGTCTGGTTTCTGAGAGACGGCAATGATCCACAACATCATAACCGAGAACTCAGTGACAAGAAGATTCAATATAACAAAAACAACTGTTAAACTTTTACTACAAATACACAATTCTACCTAAAGAATAACTCAAATGTCATTTAATTAATTTAAACTCTCCTTTGATTCAAGGTATTAATCAGTAATCATCAGTATGTGCTGCATCATCTCCAATCACCAATAAAACTCTCATTTGAAGTAAATATTATATTATTTTTACATTTCAGGGTTAAATATGGGATTTTTTTGGTTCTCTTTACGCTCCCAGATATTTTTTTAATCAGTTAAAATGTTTTTATACCAGTAAAAATCACATACAGACAAATCAACTGTTTTTTTTGTTCAGTTTACAGGTATAAATGTGCAGCAAGGTGCAAAGGTTTTGACTCCTCCCCCTTTTCTTTAGGCTTTACTTTCAATGATCCCGACATTCCTGGAAATTTTAACTATATATTTTGTGCAAGATTTCTTTTTAAGATTTCTAACATCTTTTTCACAAAATAATGTTTTAACACCAAAACGCTCATTTTCTATAAGTTATATGATATTTTACACACACACACACACACACACACAAGTGTGTTTTGTTATCCTTATGGGGACCGTCCATTGACTTCTATTGATTTTAGTAACTAGATTTATACCTAACCCAAACCCTTTTCCTAACCTTAACCATTACTGATCTATAACTAACCCTAAGACTAACTAAAACTCTATTCACACCATACCTATAAACCTAACCCCTAACCCTAAAAAGGGGAGTCCCCCTCATGGGGACCAGGCTTCGGTCCCCACAAGAACCCTCGGACCCCAGAAAGATAGTAAAAGTCAGGAAACTGGTCCCCAGGAGGTCAGAAATACAAACCCACACACACACACACACACACACACACACACACACACACACACACACACACACACACTTCTTAGAAACTGGGAAATAAGAAGAAATTTAGGGCAAAGAATTGAAAATTCTTCAGAAATGTTGATTTTTTTTAACTTATTAAACTAAGTTTCCCTGAATTTTCTGTTTTATTACAGAAAGGTTTGAAAATTTCAGTTGCAGAATTGCTGAAAAAATGAACACTAGTAAAAATGTACTAAAAAATAAGGATATATTTGGAAAAGTTTTGACTTATTAGGTAATGAAAACATGCGACTGCAATAAGGAGGGAGTGAGTTTAATGCTATTAAACAAACCTGGAACTTACCTGAGCAGAAACTACGTGCTCGCCGTAGTGCATCATGACTTCTCCAGATAAAACCTCCTTCAGCTGGGACAGCGACAGCAGAGGCAGGGCGCTGCCCAGCAGACGGAAACTCAAATAACTGGACAGCAGAAGGAAAAACACAGAATTACAAGAAAATGAGCCACAACAGAGTTTTCTTCTGAAACAACATCATTTAGACCTGATCCGGTTTCCCTTCGTGATAAAAACTCACTGGCTCGGTCCTGACGGCTCCTTGAACAGGCCTTCTGTGATGGCTTTGTTCCAGAAGAGCTGGAAGCTGTCCTCCTTTAGAGAGAGCTTCAGGAGATCCAGAGCTACACCTGGTAGAGTTAACTCCTTCTTCACCGAGCGGGCCGCCATCTTCAACACCTCCACCAACCTGTCAGGCATCAGATTATCACACAGACGCCAAAAAAGCAGATGAGCAGGGGTGCACATAATATTTTTGGCCTGGTTCTCAGAAGAGAACCTAGGGTTGTTGCTTGGTCCTCACATTTTTAAATGTGTCTCGCTGTGTCTCTTCCGAGCTCCTCTGCTTTGTTTTTGGTTTCATCAAGCTTCAAATTCAGTCTGTTTACTTTACCTGGCTCTATATTTGTTTCAATAAAAATCCTTTAATTGTTGAAAAAATCAAGAGAAACCAGTAAAATATAAAAATACTGGTAAAAAAAAAACCTTCAGAGTTCAGGTTGGATTGTTTACAGGTTTGATTGTTCACTTTAATCTACATTTAACAGTTTGGTGTTGAAATTTATTAGTCAGCTGTTGGGGCTTCTGTCATTTACTGTAAATGTTTTTTGTTTTGAAATGATGAGGATGTTTGTAATGTGATGCAGTCAGATAAAAAGATACACTGGACAGTTATGGGGCATTGACTGCATATCCCATAGTGCTTTGCGCGCATTCAAAATGGCGCGAATCACAGACAAATACGCTGATACTGTTGATTAAAACAGGTAGTTTTCTGTATTTTATAGCACAAAAAGGTAGTTCTACACGTCTGTGCCACGATGGTCTATTTGTCTTATTCAGTGAATTTTTTCAGTTTTGACGCGATGCAGAATCCTGCAGTCAGCTGCACTGATCTGACTGACTGAAAATCCGTCACACTGGCAAACTGATACACAGAGACAGAGAGAGACGCAGAATCAGCTGATCAGCTGGAACTTCGGCGCTCTGGCTGAGAAACATATCAGTCAAACAAAAGAAGTCAACGGGATTCTTCATTTATTTGACAATGAACCGCCTCTGATTAACCTAAAAATTCACGCAGCTCAGCCAAACCAATGTTAAGTACGCAAACGCATGTTGCAACTTTTCATCTGGTGCGCATTTTATATTTTGACAGTGTGTGCGGACCTGCGGACCACTTATGTGCACCCCTGNAGATGAGGGAGGGTGGTTCCAGAATGTTCTCATAACAACTAACAAATTAAGGGTTAGGATCTTGTAGAAAATCCCGGCTGTACCAGCGTCAGAACGAGAAGTTCTTACTTGGAGATGTTGTCAGCGTTGATGATGGTGGAGGAGCCCAGAAGCTTCTTGAGCTTCTTGGGTTTGAGAGTTTGTGGAAAACGCTGCAGAGCGACCAGCAGGAGCTGCAACTGGTCCGGCGTGCTGAAGGCTAATTCCAGGTCAGTCTGCAGGGCGCCCAGCAGGACCTGCTCAAACACCTCCTCTGGGATCTGAAGACCACAACAGCAACAGTGTGAGTGTGTCTGAGGACTGTACTGGTCTAAATGTGACGGTGTGACTCACCTCGGACAGGATGTCCATCATGGCCTTGTTAGGTAGGTCCTTCAGGTGCTGCTTGTGCTGGCTCAGACTCTGAAGGAGCTGCACGCACCCCAACACAACCGGCGGCTCCTGCAGAGACACCAAACCAAGCTCAAAGACCAGAATCCTTGATACACAGTTACATCATCACCTGATCTGGACACTCTGTCAGGTGTTTAAGAAGTTTGTCAAGAATAGGGTTGGGCACCGAATCATCCGGTTCTGGAATCGTTAAGAAGATGTTTGAATTTCGATTCTTTTTTTCGGTTCCTAAATGCCCGCAGTGTGGATAAACAAACTAGTGCGGGCCCCGTAGTTACAATTATTAACATTATTCTTGACCAGCAGGAGGGTTTAGGAGAAAAACAGGCATCTTCAAGACTTTGATCCATCACTCATGCAGAGCTGTGCTGCGACGGGAGAGATCAGCTGACTGACAGTCTGATCAACGACCTCAGCCACGGAACCACAGCTCAGTTAAACAAAATAAATCGTGAACCCCGCCTCTGATTAACGAAAAAACTCACACAGCTCAGCCAAACATAGTATGTTAAAGACGCAAGCATGTGTTGCAAATTTTCCTCTACCTGCGTACCGCTTTTGTGCAAAGATGGACTCGCTGAGTGCAACACCTGTGATAAACTTATTAGTGCCAACGGAGGATGTACAACAAACATGACTAAACACCTTCAGCAGCTGCATGGCGTGGTGACGAGTGTACTGTTTGATGCGTTGCGTCGTTCTCCTGCTCCAGTCGCTTCCTCCACTTCGGACAGTCGGCCAGCACATGAAAATTATGATTGTCTTATTCTTCACAGACTAGCTTAGTTGCTAAAACTGTGTCAAATCAATTCATAGTTGTTAAACGCTTGCAGAGTGACGCTAGCATAAGCCAGTCTGCTGCTACGCTAACTGGCCAGAGACCCTGACCAGCAAATAGATGAACCCCAGTCACCATGGCAACAAGGGGAAAGCTGTCAGCGGAGCAAATTGCCGAGTGCCAAAGCAAAGTAACATTTTTCAAATGAAAAAAAAAAACCAAATATATATATAAAGTTTTTTTTTTCTCCACCTCAAAGAATCAGAATTGAGAATCGTTTAGAACAGGAATCGACAGTGAGAATCGGAATCGTTAAAATGCAAACGATGCCCAACCCTAGTCAAGAATCAGGATCCTCTCTACATATATGTTGCTTACTTTAACGAGTCGTCCCGACTGTTGAAGGGCGAGAACACCAAATAAGTTCCCGAACATGGCATTTCTGGCTAGTTTCTGAAAAGCAAAAAGAAAATGTTTGAAAATATGTTGATGAAGTTGATGGATGGGAAAAAAAAAAAAAAAGAGTCCGGGGCATCAAATCTCACCTTCTTCACAGCCTGCAGGTTGTGTTTTTCTTTGATTCTGTCGAGAATATTCTGGAGAGGGACGTCTTCAAACGCACTTAAGACCTGAGAGAGGAAAAGTACCTTCACACTTCAGCTAGTAAAAGATCATTAATGACAATAGAAACCGCCAAAATGACATAGTTTAAAGCAAAAATATACCCAAAATAGCTGGAAATTGTAGGAAATAAAGAAAAAAATGACCAGTAATTAATATTTAAACAACATGTATTAAGAGTTTTCAGAGTGAAAACAACAACAAAAAAACAAATGATGTTAAACTAGGCCAACCTTCAATGACTGGCTTGTAAAACAAACAGGTTCTGATTAAATCTCAGCAGGAATTCTTATTGATTTGTTTCACACAATGTCACAAAATGTTCTAAAACTTTTCTCCAGTAAAAACTAGAACTGATCTGATCCTGTGTCAACACAACAAGATGGAGGTGACTGAAACTTGCTCAGTATTTCGTAACTTTCGCAGACAGGTGTGTTGAAGTGCGCCAGCGGTCTGCTCACCTGCCCCAGAGCCAAACTGAATCCAGGTCTCGCTGTCTCCCGGGTGTGAGCCAGTCCATCCACCAGCCTTTTAATCGTATATTCCCGCTCATCAGCCTGCAGGACAGAGACGCAGCTTCATGGAGGACTTGTTTTCTCACCAAGTCGTTACAGATTCAGTTCTAAATATCTGAACCAGTTTAATTAACCACTGAGAAGATCAGGATGAGCCACAGAGACAGCGTCATCCCTCATGTCATCACCTGTCAGTGTGTGTGTGTGTGAGTGATTGGGGGTGAGTATGTGTGAGAGAATGAGTGTGCATGTGTGAATGAGAGTGTGAGTATGTGTGAGAGAGTGAGTGTGCATGTGTGAATGAGAGTGTGAGAGAGTGAGTATGCATGTGTGAATGAGAGTGAGTGTGTGAGAGAGTGAGTGTGCATGTGTGAATGAGAGTGTGAGTGTGTGAGAGAGTGAGTGAGCATGTGTGAATGAGAGTGTGAGTGTGTGAGAGAGTGAGTGAGTGTGTGTGAGAGAGAGAGAGAGAGAATGTGAATGACAGTGTGTGAGAGAGTGAGTGAGTGTGTGAGAGAGAGAGAGAGAGAGAAAGAATGTGAATGACAGTGTGTGAGAGAGTGAGTGAGTGAGTGTGTGTGTGTGTGAGAGAGAGAGAGAGAGAAAGAATGTGAATGACAGTGTGTGAGAGAGTGAGTGAGTGTGTGTGTGAGAGAGAGAATGTGAATGAGAGTGTGTGAGAGTGTGATTGTTTGTGTGAGACAGTATTAGTGTGAGTGTGTGAGTCTCTCTGTGTGACCCTGTGATGATTCGCGACTCATACATCCACCCAGACTAACACAAATTTAAAACAAGCCTCACGTGACCCTGAACATGAGCACGCGAATGTAACAAATGGCTAAATACTTTTATTCTCACTTTTTGAAACTAATAACTCTATAAATTGTCTCCAGAGGACACGCAGCAGAGCCATGCTGGATCCACAACAATCTGTACTTCACCTTGTTTTCAGTTTTCAGGTACTGGATCAGGTTTTCCACCGCCTTCAGTCGGACCTCCTGATCCGGTTTAGCTAGGTCCCAGAAGAAGTCTAGGAAGACGCGGTTCTGTTGCAGGACCCCCGCCGGCCGAAGCGGCTCCGATGCTTTTACCAAGAGCTCCACCATCTCTACAGACATGTGGTATCAGATCCAGCACCGACGGTCAACATGCTGCAGGAGGAAAACGTGTTTCGCTGATGAACTACATCCGGGTTCAATCACACTGGGTCTACTCCTTATTACGGCACCGACGCAGGATCCGGTTTGAAATGAAGACGAGCGGCGAACGCTTCCTGTTCGGCGGGTAACCACGTGTGCTGGTGTATAAATGATGTAGACCCATCCTTGAAAACTTTAGCAGCGTATGTGATCGAAAAAAAAGTGTTTAAGTGTTTAGAGTTTAGAAATGTGACTTTTCACCCCAAATTTGTGGTTTAACGTGAGTTTCAACCAAATATGAATTGACATGACCTGGGGAGTATCGCCACGTATAGAAAAAATGAGTTTGATTTCAAAGAAATGTAAATAATTTACCACTATAATGCAGGAAAAATACTTATCTGAGCGTTTGCTTCATAATACTGTGAAAATTTTTTTTCATTATAATACTGAGGATTTTTCTTGATCACACTTCCCAAGAAAAAGATCACACAACAAATAAAACATTAGACAGTACTGGACAAACATTTAATCTTTCATAAAAAGATATTGTTTATTTAAAACTTGCATGCAAATTCCATGATTCCCTGCACAGATTATTGTTCTGAAAAGGACGAGTTGATGTAGATGAAATACGAGGAATCTGAACACTGTTCAGACACCATCACAATCACAGTTTGTGTGTTCTTTCACTCAACGGGAGCAGCAAGCACAGCATCCAGAGCACTCTGAGCATCTCTGATCTGCTGCTGCAGTCTCTGCTTCATGGCCTCGTTCTGGGCCTTTTTCAGCATGTCCTGCATGTCTCTGATAGCAGCTCGGTATCCTGGCGCATTGTGAAACACTCTGATAGCCTTGTCGCCGCTGCATACCAAGAACCGACCATTAATGTCAAATCTAAGGTCGGTGATTTCTTCGCTGTGGATGCCGTGCAGCTCCTCCTCCAGCTTCCCAGTCGCGGCGTCATACATTGCCACATCACAGCCATTGCTGACAGCCACAACGCGACCGTCGGGGGACAAAGCTACCCGACTGCCATCAGAGGATGAACAGGGAACCGTCCTCAGGAGGTATGGATCCTGCTGCTTTTTATACTCCACATTCGTGTTCCAGAGCTTCCACGTTCCATCTTTAGAGACAGTGACCATTCTGATCGATACATGAAAAAACAAAACAAAAAAAAAACAGGTTACATACAAGTGATTTACATAATCTGAGTTTTCATGTCTAAAAAGCCCAATGAGGCTCCTCCTTGTAAACACAACAAGTTTTATTACTTGTGAGAATCGTTAGAGAAAGCAAACGCGTGAACTCCTGCTGAATGGCCCTTCAGGTCGAATGCTCGGGCAACTTCTTTGAACTCTCCTCCTTTTCCAAAACAAACCTCCCAAACTTTCACATCAGGAGTGAAGCCACAGGAAGCGACAAACCTAAACGCAGGTAGACAGAGAGCAGAATCACAGCTAAAACTCTATAAACAGCACATATGATCTCATAAGAAATCTTCCAGCGGTGGATGGATGGCGTCTGACCTGCCACAGGGGGAGACGGCAGCGTAAGAACTGGTCATCTGGTTGGTGTTGATGGAGGCCAGCAGCTCTCCTTTCAGATCCCAGATCAGGATGGTGGTGTCTGTGGAGGCGCTCATTATAAACTTACCTGCAGAGGAGAAACAAAATGTGGGTGTTACTTTATGAAGACTCAGACAATTTGATAAGAACCACCATAGAAATTTATATTAGATTATTTAACTTAAGTTTGACTCTGATTCTGTGTATTTTGTGATTACAATGCACATTTGCTGGTTTATACAAACATTACTGATACCAACAAAACCCCAAACTTTAGCAGGCGATATCAGTGGATTCTGTACCCGTCTCTGCAATGCCGATGTTGATTACAGAGGCTTTGTGTTTCTGCTGGAAATCCTCAGAGGCGGCCTTGAAGCTGAAGGTGCCGTCATCTTTTTTGATCATTTTGAAAATGCGTATAGCGTCTCCGTTAGCCAGCCAGGTGATAAACGCCCTGCACAGAGAGACGAGCCGGAAGCAGACAGGTTTAATACTGAAGAATGTTCAGTAGAACCGTGTAAAAACCAAGAACAGATGATCAGAAGTAAATAATGTTAAGTGAAAGGAGCAGACCTGGAGTCTGGGCTAAACCGGACCAGCGTGGCGTGATCCAGTTCCACATTGGCTCTCAGACACTTATGTTCCCGCTCCAGGAAGTCTTTGGTGCTCCAGATCCGAACGGTTCGGTCATCAGCGCAGGATGCAAGGTACTTCCCATTACTGCTGAAATCAAGGCACGTCACGTTCCCACTGTGTCCCTAAAAACACAAGAACACACACGAACAACATTCACAAAATATATTGTCATATCCCTGATTAAATACAAATAAAAGGACTGTTTAGTATGACAACAGATAAAAGATGTAGTACTTAAAGAAAAAAACGTATATGTTGCAGAAGAAGGTTTGTTGAAAATAAACAGCTTGTATTTAAGATCATTAGAGTGAAAGATACTGAGAGGGTGTTGGATCATTGCCAAAGCTTTGGCCTGATGGTATATGTGGTTGTGATAAAATCTGTTTTGTGATCCGAAAAGCTAAAATCTAATAATTTCATTAACTCATCTGGAGACGTGTTCAAATAAGAAATGGCTTTGTTAGATGCAGTTTCTGATATGGATTAAATGTTTCTTCAGTTCTGTTCATCTAGTTTATATCAGCAGGTTAATGAAGGACGTTAGATGAAGACTGTGTCCTTTTACACTTGGCGTGTCGGTCTCACCTTCAGCGATGCCGCCAGCAGTGGATGGTTAAAACTGTGTTGTGTGGGTTTATCTTTGCGACTTCGCTGCTTTTCCTGCTTCTGTTTTTTGGATGTGGGGCCCTTCACAGAACTGGATTCAGCTGAAACACAAAGAGTTGAAGGAATGTTTGATTTTTCTTTTCCTTAAGCCCATACAAGACATTTATTTTGATTGTAGTGGATCGATAAAACACACGATGGACAATGTATTGGACGGTCGTGGCTTTGACAAAGATTTGAAACCTTGTAAGACGTGAAACTAACAGGTCAAAGGTCTCTGTAAGGAGCAGCCAAACAAAGTTTTTACATCCAACTTTACAAGACACACACACAGCTTTTATTAGTAAGCCACAACTTATAGAACAAAAAGGCAGATTTTTTTTTTTAAATGTATGCTACATAATCTTAAGAGAAAATTATTTGTTCTTGTCGTTGTATAATATATACGATGTTGATTTAACTGCAGAGCAGATAAGAAAAAAGGCCAAAGGGTATAAACATTATCAGTTCATTTAATAGTCTGTCAAACAGAAAAAAAGATCAAAACTATATAATAATTAAGAGTCAATATTTGCTTTTGCTGTTTATATAAATACAGTATGATTCCTTACTTCACCAGTTACTTGTCATCAGAAGAACTGCTAACACAACAAGCTTCTAGCTGCTAAATTGAATATGAAAATCAAAAGATGTTTGGATTTATAGAAACTTCATGTTTAAATGAGTCATCAATGGAACCATAAAATTAAATCAAAATGGTGGAATATTGTATCTAAATCTAAATAAACTTCCAAAATATAGAAAACGCTGAAGTACTGACTAATTTTGATTCCTTGTTCAAAGGTCTTTGTAAAAAAAAAAAAAAAATGAGTTCATGGCAAATTTAGGGATTTTATCAATCAAAGTTTGAGACAGTACGAAAATGTGTTCACGCGGCAGAAAGGCGTCATTTCATTGGTCCGCGAATAAAACCTTCGCTGATTGGCCAGCAGTAGCAGGTGACGCGCACTATAAAGTTCTTCAGTTGCATTTTTAGCATGTGTAAAGATGGGCATTAAGAGCTCAACGACTCAGATTTACACAGCGAATTAATGAATGAATGGCTGCGTTCATTCATTGGACCTGAACACTGCAGACTGTGTCGCCTTCTCGGCAGTCACCACAGCGATGAAATGAGCTAAACGGCTCCTACCTGAACTCTCCGCTGTTTGCTCCGAATCTTCTTTATTCTCCTCTTTCCGTCTCCCCACTGCTAGAGCAACCATAACAACCAGTGCCCCCAGTATTAAAGTCAAAGCAACCAGAGCTGCTGCCTCCATGTCGAAGTTTTTCTGCCACGTAATTTACTCAGTTAACGCTAGCCCATTGTGACAGGGCACTGCGCATGCGCTCAAATGCACGTCTATTACAGCTGCATTTAATAGACTTCATTTAAATCAGAAATACTAAGACTAAACAAAAAAGTGTTTGATAGGCATCCGGTTCAACATTTTTTTAATTTAATTTCTGTTGAAAGAACAATCGAGATTACAATAATTATTGGCACAAGAAAAGCGCTTTTTTCACTAACAAAAACAAACAAAACAACTCGACGATAATAGAGGATGAGACAATGCAGACTTTGTTGAAATTTATTCTTCAAACCTGTACAACAAAACATGAAATGCAAAAAAAAAAAAATAATAACCCAAATAATTTATGTAGAGTTCTGTAGTGTTTTTGTGTTGTACGTTATGTATTGTATCTTGTGTGTTGCATGTTGTGTTGTGTTGTTTGGTGTGTTGTGGTACTAAAATAGTTTTCAAAACAGCTTTATTGCTAAACTTTGTAAAAACAGAAAAAAATGTTTGAAATGAACAAAAAAATGCCAAAAAACTTATGATGCAGACACACAACAGACACATTATACACACAGTAAATAAAATGACTACTAGTAAAATATCACAAAAATATTTTTCACTGAAATAACCTGGAAAATATAACATTCTGCATATCCACTAAAGCTGCCACTTTCATTAAGAACATCTAACTTAAAATCCTTTTTATTAACCCAGTTTCTAACATACATGTTAATATATTAGTTGTTTATTGATTTTAGGCCTAAAGAGATTTCTTACCAACTTTCCGTAAAGGCAACAAAAACTACCGTGATAATTTACACCGCCACATAGTGGACTGGAATGTAGTTGCGTGTAGAAAAAACGATCTAAACTTTTTATATAAGCTTCGTCCCAACACAAATACAACAATATAAACCCGCTATTACATGTAATAAACTGTCACATAAAATCAAATGTTTATTTTAGCTATTATTTAGCAGACTGCTGTGCACATAGCTTCTTTTTTACAGTTATGGTTTGACACATGGCAGATGAAGGATCCGGTAATATTGTTTGACAGTCCACCTAAGAAGTCCCGGTGTTGGACATGCTGGATTATTGTCAAGCTAGTAAAATGAATTACCTTTAATTCATCCCACATCTGCTTTAAATACTGAAAAAAGAGAATATTTCATGTGCTGATGTTGTACAGTTAAATAGCTTTTAATGCTTAGCAAATCACTGCATTATGTTATTTACATTTTACACAACATCTAAAAGTTCTTAAGGAAACTTCCAAAACTCCTAAAATATCAAACGGTGCTGCACAGATTTAAAGCTAAAGGGTTGTTTAGTCATAAAGTCCCACAACAGAAAAGCTAAATGAGACACTGAAAAGTTCTGTGTATTTGTTCAAACATCCATATCCCAAAATGTCATTTTATTCATTCAAAATTTACTATGAAAAAACTGCATCAGATACTGTTCTGTTCTTACATAGAGATGACCCTGACTGAGAACAGACCATTTCAATAAAACAGCTGACATGAAATGATTTGTTTGACCCCAAAAAATAAAAAAAACTGTGGTGGAAGTAGAAGAAATAATAAACAAGCGATCTGCATCACAAACCAGAAAAATGTCACCAGTTCTGATAGTACTTTAAAAAAATTGAATAATAATATTGTTTAAACTAGTATAACAAATATATTTATGAAGTTTAGGGTGATGTGTTGTGCAGATCTTTAAAAACACACATTGTAACCGGGAGTCTGGAATAAAATCAACTCAAATTCAAAACTAATCTATTTCGTCAGACTTTTAACGTGAATTATGAAACATTTCAGTGCCCACGAATTCAAAAGAGGTAGTCTGGCACAAATACACACATCTCAGCATCTGAAGATGAAGTAAAAAAAACCAAAAACAAATCACAGATTCTTTTCACAGACATGAAGTTGAACAGTTGGCTTTGGTTTGTCAGCACAAATCAGAAGTAGTCATCCTAATCACAAACCTGCATCTCACATCAACATTGGCAATCACTTTAAAACAGAGAAATAAAAGGAAAAGGCCATCCACAGGAGGACTCTGGGAATGCTTGCAATGACAATATGAAACAAATACACGAGCATCTGCACAAACTACATTAAGACGTTTACTAATTCGCCCTTGAGGTGCAGAAACACATTCATCATCAGGATCAGGGAGCCAATTAAAAAAATAATTTAAATCCAAACGTATCATCGCTTTACATTTTCATGTGTGTACCTCATCATGTGCATTATACCCATTCAGAATGTACTCAAACATACGGTAACATACAAACCAGTGAACGCATCGTGTAAAAAAATAAACGTCTAAGTCGAGGCTCCGTGTCTCTGCCCGAGTCAGCGTTCTCCTTCAGACGAGTCAGCGGGAGTGTCCGTGTACTGTAACAAAGAGGGACTTTGGATTTACTTTTGTTCAGAATCAAATTAATCGACTGTCTTCTCTTTTTTACCCAAGTACAGCACGTTTTAGATTCTGCTACATTCCTTCACTGAGTCATGTAGTTAAACTCCTCTGCGAACACAACGCTCTGGACCAGCACGACCTGCTGTTGGACTGAAGGGACACAGGGAGGAGGGTGGCGGCCTGATTGGAGGATGTTGGGCTTAAAACGGTGCGATGTTAGTCCGGTTAGCCATAGCAGCAAGAGCTGAAGTCCTCTTTAAAGCCATGTTGGATTTCTAAGTCTGGTTACTTCTTCCTGTTGTGTAGCCTCCGAGCCTGCAGCCTCTGACGGGCGCCAGACGGCTTCGATCCAGCTCCGATAGAGAAGGTGGGAGTCGCTGGAGACCCTGTCAATAAATTCAAATAAAATAAATGTGCATTCAAAACTACTAGTCTTGTAAAGCAGGTAGGAAACCAGATCAGGCATTTCACATGTCACACTGTCGAGTTATCAAATCGATATAATGACAAAACAATGATTCACTTAATAGTTTTAAATTTGCAGAAACAGTAAAAATGAAAAATTATGACAAAAGCTGCTTCACATTAAAAAGCATCATTAATAACCCACCAAACGGACCAGGGTTGAAGCCCTGGGCTGGAGTTGAAGGACTTCCAAAGGGAATTGGACCTGCAGCAGCACTCTGACCGAAAGATGGAGTAGACGTCCCTGTAAAAACAACCGGTGAGTAAGTGAACTGGATTAAAATACAGGATCCAGATTAGTGAGCTGCCAGTTATCAAACGGGATTAAAATAATTACTAACCAAAAGCTGGTTTGTCTGGAGTTGCAGCCCCAAAGTTGAAGGTTCCCATCTGCGGTGCAGGATTGTTGGAAACTGGAGCTCCAAACTGGGGGCAAGGCAGACCAGCACCGAAGTTAAACCCCCCGGACGCAGGCTGAGCGGATCCGGAGGGAGCCGGCTGAGGAGCGGCACCTCCAAATGTGAATGTGGTTGAAGAGGAGCTCTGAGTCTTGGCAGCTGCGCCGAAGCTTGGTGCAGCTGGAGGTGCAGCTGGAGGAGCCGCGTTGGCACCAAAACCAAAACCAGTGGTGTTGGCTCCAAATGTTGGTTGAGCCGGGGCCCCGAAGGTGGCAGCTGTGGTGACGGCAGCCGTCCCAAAAGGGAAGGGGGTGGGGTTAGGGGCGGGGTTAGAAGCAGGTGCAGATGGTGTGCCACCGGTTCCGAAGGTGAACGGTTTTGATGGTGCTGCTGAAGAGCCGAAACCCGACTGAGTTGCTGGTGCTTCCAAAGCGGTTTTTCCGAAGGTGAAGGTGGACTGGGTGGTGGAGGTGGCAGCAGCAGTGGAAACCACGCTGGTCATGGCGAAGCCTCCAAAGGGAGCAGCAGTAGTTGTGTTCTGGCTGGGCGTGGTCTGACTGAAGGAAAACACCTTCTGGTTGGAGACTTGAGGATCACCAAACGTGAAGCTGCTGCTGCTGGAGGTTGTAGAAGCGGCAGCAGGAGCTGCAGCTGCAGTAGTTGTGGCTGCAGCTCCAAACTGAAATGCACTTCCTGTGTTAGGAGGCTGCGCTGACACGGAGCTGCTGCTCGTCGTGGATGGTGTGGACCAGCTTCCAAAGATGGATTTCCCAACTGGTTGGGCTGCAGGCTGCGTCGTGGTGGTGATGGAACCTGTAGAGGCTGCAGCAACAGGTGCATTACTGAAGCAAGAAAAAGAAGGCGGGGCTGCTGTGGTGCTACTTGTTGGTGCACTGAATATTGAGGGTGTTGTGCTTGCAGAAAATGTGGAGATTGTTGAGGGGGTGGTAAGAGAAGGGGTCTGTGCAAAGATTGCACATGCTGTGGCATCTCCAAAGATGGACTTGACATTTTGGACAGTGGGTTTGCTTTCTGACGATGCTGTAGCTGAGGAGGAGGTGGTGGTGGCAGCAGGAAAGATAGGCTTGAATCCTGCAGCCAGCAGGGGGTTGGTGCTACTGACTGACTCAGCTGAGCTGGCTGGAACTGTAGCAGTAACGGTGGTAGAAGCCGGAGAAGCAGAGGAAGTGCTGAGCTGACCGGACAGACCAAAAAGAGTTGGTGCTAAAGAAGATGCAGGGTTGCTGGTAGGAGCCTTGGTAACCTGAGCCAGCATCTGAGTAAAAGCAGAGGGAGGCTGAGGCTGAGGCTGCGACGCAGGGGGGGGTTGTGGGGATGCAGTCGATGTCTTCAAGGTAAAGCTACTGACTTGCACAGGTGTGGCTGACACAGTCACTACGGCAACAAGAATAAAAAAAGCACGAGATATCAGAGAAAATGTACATTCAGTTAAACATGTGATCAAAAAAAACCTTTCAATGAACGATCCTACCTGTGGTTGTACTGGGAGCAGATGTGGAGTTCGCTGGAGTACTTGTCTTCATCTTGAGGGTTTCCAGTAGCGATTTGGTGCCTGCGGGAGCCGTACTAATGCTGCTGCCTGGACTTGGATCCAGGTTGATCGCCAACACAGCAGAGCTGGATGAAGTGGGCAGGGGAGCTGCCAGAAGGCTGCTCAGAGTTAGAACCGAGCTGGTTGAGGGAGCAGGAAGAGAAGAAGTGGTGGCTGCAGGAGACGCAGACTTCTCTGGTTCTGGAGCTTAAAAAGAAACACAACATCTGATGGACTCTTCTTTCACTTTGACAGAAATAAACCTTAATCTGCTTAAACATTCAGTTTCAAACTGTTTGATACTAATAATGGATGAGGGTTTAATATTACCAGGTGTCTCCAGGACTTTCTGGATCTTACTGATGGCAGCCTTTTTCTCTTCATCCAGATCTTTTGCTGTGATGGTGTAGCCCAGCTCAGGAGGTGGGGGCTTCAGACAAACAAGTGCAGAAACAGTCAAATGGACATATACAGGGATTTTTATTCAGTCAGAATATTTCACTACTAACCAGAGAGATGTGATCATCTCGAAGGCTGGAAACCAGCTGGATCTTCCGTTTTCTCTTCCCACCACTTCCAGTAGAATCTATTGAGGGCGGGACCAGGACTCTGGGGACTGGAGTTTGTTTTGCTGCACGACATAAACAAAAACTTGTTTTAAAACAACTTTAGTCTTTTACATTTTAAAATGAGGATTGTAGATTTGCTGTGTCATACAAATAATGACTCTTCTTCATGCATCATAGTGGATGGAGTTCCTCAGGGTTCAGTGCTTGGACTGATCCTCTTTTATATATATTTATACAAACACATTTACTTGAAAGTTTTTTCATAAAGATAATTATGAATCTGGGGTGTTGATATGAATTGGACTTGATTTTTCTTTGTAATAAAACCAAAGCTAATTATTCATCACTGGACTGATTTTCAGCATTAAGATTAATTATATTAACAATTTTTGTTTATTATTAAAGTAGATGCACTTTTGAATCTTTTAGACTTGAATAATTTCTGTTTGTTCAACAGAACAAAGCAGACTGAAGATAAATCCAGCTTACACGTATCAGGGATCTTGTCCGATGTTGTGTGATCCGATTTGACTGAAGACGCCGAGCTGGGTGACTGTGTTTCATCCTCTCTGTTGATAAAACAACAAGTTATTAAAACTATTATTTTAATCATACGTGAATTTGTGTCATCAAACAGACAGGCACACCTGGGTCTTTTGGGAACTCCCTCTGGAGTCTGAGAGCGAGAAGATTCCGGGCTGGACAGAGGGGAGCTGGGTGCAGATGGTTTCTTCCACTGTGAAGGTAAATAAATAGAAAAGCTCCAGTTTTATCTCTGAAAACACGTGAAACTATAATGTAGTAAATTAAGATACCTGGTTATGGCCTTTTGAAGAGCTGTAGGAGCTTTGGATAGCGTTTCTCCTGGTACTAGAGGTTCCTCTTGCAGCATGAACCCCAGAACCAGAGCTAATGGAGGAAGTACGAGACCTCTTCGTGACGGTATCTTCTACACCTGAGGTCATCCCTCGTTTTAGGCTCCCTGGCCTGGACAACATCATAGAAAACACAACATTTAGCAATGCAGGTCAATTTTTTAAATATGATCCAGTTTGAAATGTTAAACTGATTTACTTTGGGACCAGCTGTGACGGGGTTCCGTTGGGCAGCAGAGACTCAAAAGCAGAGTGAGAACTTCCACTGCTGTCATTTCGTCTTGAAACAGATCAGATGAAAAAGATGCACGTTAGTGATAAAAAGCAATTTAATGTCATATTTTCATACAAACAACTTCTTTATGGGTCAAAAATAAAGACATCTGTTCTTGTGTAGAACCACCAGACCAGACACAGGAACCGGTGAACGTGTTACAGGTTTGTTTCAGTACCTTCTCTTGCTTTTCTGCTCAGTCGTGAAGCTCCTGTCCTCGTCCTCTACTTCTCTCTTGCGACTTTCCTTCAAAACCTTGAGGACGCTCTCTCTTGAGCAGGGGTCTGCAGGGGCCCTGGAGAACCCCGCGCAGCTCATATGATTCAAACTAAAATCCAAAACAGAGAAGAACCAGCTTTAACGGCTAAATTCAAGTCAAGCAATCGTGGTCTAATCAAGTACGAAGTTAAAGACACTAAACGTGGCTCATAAAGGAAAAATCCCAGCCTCGTCTGTGTCCAGAGTCGTGCTAATAAATGTTTGGACAAGAAACCAATTGGATGCAAACTCAAAATTATTAGTTGATAGGATGATGAAAAGTGAAAAGCCTCCATCACAGCTTCACTTACACTTTATACAAAGAAAAAGAAGAGGCATTCAAGAAACATATTATGTGTTTTAAACTCATGATCTTATCTGGAAGGTGGAACAGAGTGAGGCAAAAGAGACCTGGGGCTGTTGTGATCGGGCCGGGCGATCTTCACGGTGACAGGGCTGAGAGCAGCTGAGGAGTTACGAGGGCTTAGGATGTTCTTCTTTCTGAAGCCGTCCCACTTGACAGGAGGCAGGACTCCCACTGAGGAGACGCCAGGCTGCTGCAGGGGGTAGTGACGCTGAGGGGTGATGGAGAACCTACCCGCTGGACCCAGTGGTTCCCTTCAAATAAAAAAAAAAAAAGTACAAATTTGAACAACTTGAGCTGGTAAAAAAGCCAGACATAACATAAACACAATGATTTAATTCACATGTAAGGTCTTAAGTTTTGTGCATGATAAGTTTGGTATTTTTATTATTCTTCAAGGTGAACTTCACTGGTAGTTTTTCAGGGTTTTAGATCCAAAATGTTCTTTAATCAACAGCTGTTTTTCACCAGGTTTCTATTAATGGGATTCAATTGGATGAAGCTAACGAACAAGGTAAAAACTGTTTTGTAATTTGTTGATTTATTTTTGGGACATATCAGTTCACAAGTGATAAACTTACCCAGTGAATGAAAGTCTTCTATTAGGAGTGTAGACAGCATGGTTGGGTCTGGATAGTTTTTCTCGCAGTTGCTCTCGGGGATTCCTCCCGGCTCTTGGCCTCCCAGAGTCGGTGGCTGGACTTTCGGCTTTCCCGATGTAACTCCCCATAAGTAAATCCCGGGGGCTGAAAAGAAACGAGTCACTTGCTAATGCTTCCCTTCGATAGATACCGCTTTCACTTGGTCTTTGTCTCAAGTGTCCCTGTATCTCCCGTGGCTGGTACTCGGATCTGTTGTTGCTCTTCGTTCTCTTCCGAGAGGCCGCCGAAACGCCGGTCACCCCCCAACCCGACAACCAGCGCCGCAGCGCGGTTGTCACGTTTAGTCCAAACCGCGGATTCGGGCCTAACCTGGCGGGAAGAGGTTCTCCGCTGTGATAATAACAAACAAAACAACCACCGACAAGAATTAAAGTCGCGTAAAGAAAAACTGGGATATAATAAAAAACGACAATGATTAAACCTAAAACAGAAAGAAGCGCTAAATGTTTCTCTCTAGGTGACATGGCGGTAGCGCGCCACCGGAGCGCTCTCATATCCCAACATGCTGCTCCAGAACATCACGTGCGTCAGCGCCCTCTACTGGCCACTGAGGCGAATTACACCACCCGCTCTGCCTGTAATCACGTTAACCCCATTGAAAAAACAACCAAATTACAATTACTTAAATATTAAACTGACACAGACTTATCGACGAAGTTAAAGAGATTAACTTTAAGATCATTTATTAATAGTATCCATTCTATTTACAGTCCTCTGAGCTATTGTCCCACTGAATGCTGATTTAATAAGTTCAAAGAGCTGCATGTAGTAGATAATTTCATTAAAGAAACAACTGATTCTTCTAAAATTATAACTAAATTCTTATAAATCACACTTTATCTTGAATTTGATTCATGAAAAATTTGCCACTAAGGTAATACTACAGTATTGTTGAGTCAAAATTGAGCCCCTCTGTTCAACTACATTTTTGTACCCAGACTGGGTCATGAAAAGCAAATCTGCTACAGAATGCCTACAAAAGGTGCTGCTCTGGTCCAGAGTCTAGATCATAAGAACATAAACAACAGTCCACAAACTCGATGGACCAAAAGCTTAATTCTTCTGATGTGAGAAACAAATTGAGTTGTTCCTTATCTGAAGTTGTAAGAACATAAAACTAAAATGTTTTCCCCCAAATCTAAATAAAATCTTAGAGTGTTAATTTACATTTACAGATAGTTATTAATATTTTACCAAATTAAAATGAATTGGTTATTTTTGTTTTAATTTTCAAATTGAAGCAAGACCTTCATGAAAAGTTCATTCAAGATGAATCCACTCAGTACTTTAACAAACATTTTTATTTGTTACACCAGCCATTTTTACTGAAATTGTCAGAAAGGAATGTCAGTAAACTTAAAGGATTTTATCTGAGGAAATCTTAGTAAAAAAACCACAAAGATCAGCTATATTTTTACTGATTTGAACATATCCAAGGTTATTTAAGGTCACTTAAAGTTCTGTATTTGTCAATCACTTCTCTAACCATTATATTTTTTCAAGGACAAGACATTTAAAAACATTTTCTTAAAACTAGTTTCCATGTTGCTCCAGAGAGTTTTACCAAAATCTCACTCATTTTATTAAGATTTCAAGAAAACAGCAAGAAAAGGCTGAATATTATTGTTTATTTGATAAAAGTTATAAATACATTAAAGAAGGGTTTGAAGTATTTTACAAGAATGTGTCCAAGTAATTAAAGTAGTTTTACTATAGTGTGAAATAAAGTAAAACCAAACTGAAGGTGAGTTTTGATTCACTTTTTAAATTTGCATCAGACGTGAACCGATCCAGGAATCTGCTTAAATAACTGAAGCTGTACAGTTTCCTGCTTTATGATGATGCAGCATCAGACAAACGTCTTCCCCATCAGCCATTTCTCTGTGACATACAGGTCGTCACACATGCAACTGCTGAAACAGCTGAAAAAAGTTCAACATTTTTTTCATTTTTGTTGGAGAGTTTATTTGATTTTGGTTAAAGCAGTGGCTCTTCTCTCTGTGTTCTGAAACAAAGCTCGGATCAGACTCTTCACCTCGGAGCTGGAGAACTCAACTGCCAGCGGACCTTTACCATCAGCCCACCTGCAAACAATCAGTGACATATCAACCACACATCCATTGCTACATTTGGTCCAGATGTTTAGATCCTTAAAAAAATGCATTTACTTTTAGACCTGAAGTTGTTTTAACTTAAAAACTCAATCTTAAAGAACTTTTAGAGCAGTAAATACCTCAGAACATGTTTCACTCAGTCAAAATTCATTTTTCTTGTCATGAAATGTCCCTTTTTTTCTTACCGGTCAACAATTTCTTGCAGGTTTGCTCGCAGGACGATGACGAGCTCCTTGAAAGTGCTCCACTTTTTTACAAAGAGGGGCACTTCCTCCTGGTATTTCTTATTCTTATTTTCCTCAGCCAGAGGGATGAAGACTAGTGGACCTTCCTCAATAATGGTTTGGCACAGAGTATGGAGATGTTCCCCCTCCTCAGAGGAAATATCCTGGAGAGATTCCAGGGACAAAATCCTTGTGAGTATTTGATTAGAGTTAGCGGTTAGATCCCAGTTAGTATTTTTATTAAATAACCTTTTTTATAAATAAACTCTTGAGTAAATCAATCACACTGAGAAAAAGATCTTGTTTTTAACTGTTGTTACACCCAAAACATCATATTAGCATCTTTATATTTGTCTAAAACCGAGTCCACATCAGGACAGACAGGTAATAAAGTAAAGACGAACCTCAAGCATCATGATTTTGGTAATGATTTCTGTGATGGCCGTGTTCAGGAGGTTTCCCATGGCTTTACAGTAGATGCTTACAGGTAAGACGTCCTGCCACACGGTTCCCAGCTGCTTCAGCTGATGGATTACCTGCAGTTTGAGAAACAGAAGCGTGAGTAAGAAGGTGCATGAATTAATAAACTTTAAGTTGTTTTTCAGCAATCATTATTTCTTCATCTAATTAAACAGCAATTAGGGATGCACGATAACTATCGACCCCGTCTGACAACACGTGCAGCAGCGTGGTGAAGCAGTTTCAGCCAGTCAGCGTAGCACAGCAGAGAATAACGAGTCTACAGAACCGAACGTAGAGCGTAACAACCCACGTCCTCCTCTCTGCATGCTCCTGTCTCTCTGTCCAGTCTCGCTGCACTAAGATAAACTGTGTGTGTCTGTCTGCGGACCTGCTGGCGGTAAATGTGAACCGTTTATACATAATGTTACTTTAACTGCACGTGGAGATATTCGAGCTGAAGTCTAAGAAAAAAAAAGGGATTTGCAAGGTGTTTTTTTCTCAGCAGATCTATCGATCACGCATCGTTAAAGAGAAAGAAGAGACAGAAGTGTGTGTGTTGTAGCATATGTCATGGCAGATGAGGGAGATGAAGACAGGACAGCAGACCTGCCAAAAACAAGAGGGTCCATGTCCCTCAGAAGTTCAAAGATTTTTATTTGTCACATACACAATCATACAAGTACGATATGCAGTGAAATTCTTTTTGGAGACTTATTTTCACTCTCACGCCCCGAGGCAGCCACTTGTGCAGCGCCAATGAGAGTATAAGATACACATACATATACATACGTATAAACTTATATGCTGAAACAGAAAAAGGACACATGAGGAAGGTTAGGATAAAAAAATTCCTCTCATGCAGCGCCCACTGGGTGGCGCTATTTGAGATTGAAAAAAAAAAGCCTTAGAGGGGGACACAACTAACAAGACATGTCAGGTTTTAGAATAAATATTAAGAACAGCGTCCATGCTTGTGTGATGAATGCTGCAAAAACTGTAGTTAAAAGGACATCAGGGTCAGCAAAATAAAAAATATAGTTCCCTCGGTTTGTTAACGGCATTTTTATGCTGTAAAAGTGTTTCTGTGTTCAACTAAAAAGTTGTCATGATATGGAGAGAGATATATGAGTGCAAAATGTCTATATTTCCTTTTTTTAAAGCTTTGTAATAAAAAATCTAGGTTTTATTGATTTTTTACAACCAATTTCCAGACAGTGAACGGGGAAATTACTGCATACAAAGCAATGGAGTTTACAAAATAATCTATAAAAAAAAAAAAGAAAAGATTGACAATACAATTGGTACAAAATATTTTGACAAGTTTAGCAGGTCAAGAATCACCACCAGCAACTAAGAAGGTGTCTGGGCGAGTGTGTCCTGATGAGACATTTGTGAAAGTCAAACTGTTCGATAGAGACGATCTGAGGGGTGAAGAAATTAATGAGAAAATTATTGAATTCATAGAGTTTGACAACCAGCTTCTTCCTATAGTGGAAGACCCGGGATTTCGCCAACAAATTAATCATATGGAGCCGCTATTTTGTTGTCGGTATCGGTAACGAAAAGCAGGAAGTTATCGGTTGTAAAAATCTGTTATCGTGCATCCCTAACAGCAATGCTGATTTTATTAGTCGGATTCATTTTTTGAGTTTTAATATTTATATAAATATATAATGAACGCCTGTCCTTTCACCTGTCGTACTGCTTTGCTGGCTGCAGTGTAGTTGTCTTCATCGTCCAGGTTGCAGAAGTTGTGCGCGGTGGATAGTCTCTCCAGCAGTTCAGACCTCTGAACGTTCAGCTGGGCTAAGAAACACTGAGCACCTGTTCAGACATTCAGATTCAACAGACCCACGTTTAAATGAAATGTGCAGATCCATGTTGGATCTCAGCAGCAGATCTGTAGAGAATCAGATGTAGAACTTTGTGCTTACCCAGTTTCCTGAATCCAGGCACCATGTCAACAAAGGTTGCAACCCCTTCACTGAGGGGTTTGGGCAGGTGGGCTCTGAAATGGTGACCCAGAGTGAGCAGGTGGTGTGCCAGGTACATGCAGTTGTTATGCTGGATGGCAGCTATGTGAGGAAACTTGAGCAAGTTTTCTCTGAACAAAATAAAAGAAAGAGAATCATTTATTCCCACAAGTGAAAAGATTTCGTCCAATATGATGCGTGCTGGAAACATTCTTACTTATGGTATGTTGGTACGACATCATAGAAGAGCTGGAAAATGTTTCTCACTGTGAAAAACAGTTGCAAGGCGCTGAAAAGAAAAACAGTGATCAGCTGCTATCAGCAGATTCACACACTGACTGAGCGTCATCCAACAGACAGTCGGGTTTCTGGGCGACACGCCGTCACGTACCACTGAGTGGAGCTTCCAACAGCTTCACACAGAGTGCTGAGCGCTAACTCCATCAGCTGCTGCACTGACTCACTGATACGACAGGCAGGAAGACGCAGACTCCAAGCAGACAGCTGCTTCGAGTTCTCCATCGTCACCTCCTCCTTCACCGCCTCCTGCTTCACCTCTGAACTGGGAGCAGGCAGCTTGGGGAGACGCAGCTTAGAATCTGGTGTGATCTAAAAGAAGAGATACAGAAAACAGCCTAAACATGGTGAAGAACACCACCGCAAGTCATGAGTCATCTGTCATCAAATAATATTTGCTTCCAAAGAATCAGACTTTTTTGTAATTTTTGTAAGGGTAAAAATGATTTGAAAAATATTTTGTTTGTTTTTTTAAAGGGTCTGACAAAGAAAAGTACAGATCTAAAATAAACTAACCTAAAGGATTATTAGGAACACCATACTAATACAGTGTTTGACCCCCTTTCACCTTCAGAACTGCCTTAATTCCTCGTGGCATTGATTCAACAAGGTGCTGAAAGCATTCTTTAGAAATGTTGGTCCATATTGATAGAACAGCATCTTGCAGTTGGAGATTTGTGGGATGCACATCCAGGGCACGAAGCTCCCGTTCCACCACATCCCAAAGATGCTCTATCGGGTTGAGATCTGGTGACTGTGGGGGCCATTGTAGTACAGTGAACTCATTGTCATGTTCAAGAAACCAATTTGAAATGATTGGAGCTTTATGACATGGTGAATTATCCTGCTGGAAGTAGCCATCAGAGGATGGGTACATGGTGGTCATGATGGGATGGACATGGTCAGAAACAATGCTCAGGTAGCCAGTGGCATTTAAACGATGCCCAATTGGCACTAAGGGGCCTAAAGTGTGCCAAGAAAACATCCCCCACACCATGACACCACCACCAGCAGCCTGCACAGTGGTAACAAGGCATGATGGATCCATGTTCTCAGTCTGTTTACGCCAAATTCTGACTCGACCATTTGAATGTCACAACAGAAATCGAGACTCATCAGACCAGGCAACATTTTTCCAGTCTTCAACTGTCCAATTTTGGTGAGCTCGTGAAAATTGTAGCGTCTTTTTCCTATTTGTAGTGGAGATGAGTGGTACCCGGTGGGGTCTTCTGCTGTTGTAGCCCATCCGCCTCAAGGTTGTGCGTGTTGTGGCTTCACAAATGTTTTGCTGCATTCCTCGGTTGTAATGAGTGATTATTTCAGTCAAAGTTGTTCTTCTATCAGCTTGAATCAGTCGGCCCATTCTCCTCTGACCTCTAGCATCAACAAGGCATTTTCGCCCACAGGACTGCTGCATACTGGACGTTTTTCACTTTTCACACCATTCTTTGTAAACTCTACAAATGGTTGTGCGTGAAAATCCCAGTAACTCAGCAGATTGTGAAATACTCAGACCGGCCCGTCTGGCACCAACAACCATGCCACGCTCAAAACTGCTTAAATCACTTTTCTTTCCCATTCTGACAATCAGTTTGCAGTTCAGGGGATTGTCTTGACCAGGACCACACCCCTAAATACATTCAAGCACCTGCCATGTGATTGGTTGATTAGATAATTGCATTAAGGAGAAATTGAACAGGTGTTCCTAATAATCCTTCAGGTGAGTGTACATGCAAACCTATTTTATACCTCTTAAATGTGGCGGGACGTTAAGGATGAAGACATCCGTGATCAAACACTAACACCTACTTTAACAGTGTTGTGCATCTTGGAGGTCATCAGTTTACGTGCTGCCACAATAACATCTCGACACTTCTTGCTGGCGAAGTGGCAGTTGACATCTCTGGCATATTTGAGCAGGTCTGTTGAATCTCCCTGCAGATACTCCATCTGTTTCAGAGCCTTCTCAAACTCCTCCGTTTCTTTAATCACCTTGAACACACAGAAATTAAATCGAGTGAAAATGTAACCGATAGAAACACTCGTATCATGTGGTACATACGGAGTTGTATTTTTCCAGCTCGCTGCTGTTGGTTGGGATAGAGAACACAAGACACTCGTGGATGATACACTGAGAAATCTCCTCCCAAATCAACTCCCCCAGTATAGCAGAGAGCTTTTTATCTCCAATCGACATGTCTAAAAGAAAAAAAACATCTAATTTTAGCCTTATTTTATTCTGAAATGGTCAAACAGCATCTTAAAGAGTTTCTTCTGATTTATATTCTTTACCCAGCAGGTGTGAGTGCAGTGTCTTAAGAACCAGGAGTAGTTTATTGTAGACTTGTGCAGGTGTGGATCGCTCCTCGTGGCTCTCCTCTTCACACTGTAAGGCCAGGACGGTTCCCTCGCCTTGCTGCTCTGACACCATCACCGACAGCGACGCGTGCATCACCAGCGGCTTCAGCATGTTCTTCACAAGCACCTGAGCTGAAAAAACAACAAACGAGGGTGAAAATCTGGCTTTGAATCTGTGGCTAAACGCAAGAACACTCAGTTTTATTTTCTCTTATATCAGCCTCTTTTATAATGAAATGAAAAAGATTTCAACATGTTTGCATGTTTCACAGTGAGGAAAGCAGCTTGTTCTTACTGAACAGTTTGATCTTGTGCTGAAGTTCTCCCTGGATGGCGAGAGCCTGAAGGACGGAGCGCAGCAGAGATGGAGGCTTCGGTTCACCGTCTTTACTGGAGGCATCGCTCAGCATCAGCTCTGCCTTCAGAAGGGACTTCTGACCTGCAGAATCTGGACAAAAATAAACAATTATAACTACATATATCTGGATAATAAAACATTTACCCTTTTTGCACTGACAAGGTCTTGAAACAAGTTATTCTTGTTCTATTTGCGACCACAAGATAATATATCAACATTGTGTTATATAAAAAAAAACTGGAGTAAAACATTTGTAAATCAACAAAGCTCTGACTAGAAGACGATCTTTTGCTGCATTTATTTGTTGAAGCGTGTTTTGAAGGAAGTTTAAGAGAAGATGAGAAGATTTTTGACCAGAGAAAAGTTCTAACATTAGATACTTTTGAGAGATGATTCGTGATTGGAGGGAAGTCGACGCATCGTTGAGCAGGGGAAGTGGTGCTCCTGCTGCTCGCAGCGTAACATAAAAACACTGCTGACGTGGTGTTATTTTTACTTTATTTGATCCTGTTTACTTACTACAGTTAAGTGAAGGTGATCCCAAGCAGTTAACATGCAAAACACTGATGACACAGTATTATTTTTACTTTATCAACCATTGGAAACATGATCTGATTCTGTTTGTGTGAGAGAGTCACACAGCAGGGATATGACTCTCCCTGAAAGCTTCTATTAATGTATATAAATAAACTTTCTGCTTTATTAGTACTGTTCATGTGTTTATTTGATGATTGTACTAAAAAAAAAAAATTGTAAAAAAAAAATGTTTTTAAATTACAATATAGTTTTATCTCTTGTTTTAATTTACAGCCTTTTGAAAATATGTTGCTCAGATTTGTGAATTTCATCAGAAAACTCCACTAAAAGGATTTATTCCACATTTCATTGAAAGAAAAAATCTTATCAGATGTTTTACCTTTTGAAGAAGGTAATTTCCAGATGACAAGGCGCTTCCATTCATCTCCCAAATGGTAAATTAAGTTTTCTCTCTGCACCGTCAGCTCCGAGCTCAGAGCGCTGAGGAGCGACAGCTCAGATGATTTCCAGTCCTTCAGTAAATCGACGCTGTTCTTTGCCTGGAAACAAAAATGATAATCTGTGTGCGCTGTAGAAGGACTGAATACTGAGTTCAAATATTAAATCACAACTACCAATAACACAAATGCATTTGTTTTTTTGTCTGTGTGCAGTGATTTCTGACCGTGATACAATTAAGTTGCACATTTCCGACATATTTTTACGAGAACAGTTTTGACAGAGTGTAAACAATCCAATATATGTAAATTGTGAAGACCAATGCAATTAAATGGCACTGCAAGTTCAACACAAACATGCTCTTGAATACATACGCAGATGGTAAAAGTTTTAATATAATCTCAGAACAAATTCCAACCACATTAAAAAGAGATGTGTATTATTCTGCATTGTTTACTGATTAGTTTGGGTTAAGTGTGAATGTAGAACAATAAGCAGCTTTTACCTTATCTAGATGATTGGCAGCATCAACATACTTCTTCTCCTGTAGCGATTTATTGAACTCCTCCATTGCTGCATGAAACTGAGTCACACAGACCAAATGTCAGACACAGAAACATGCAAACATGTTCAAATCAACATATGTGATCTACCTCTCTGAGGTGTTCAAGCATTTGTATGATGATTGTGTTTTTGTCCAGCTGCTGCTTCAGCTTTGTGTATTCGTTCACAGCCACCGTGATGTTCTGCTGCACCTGAATCCACACAGTCAGTCGATAAAAACTGTCACACTGCTGTAAATGGGATTTTATTTATTACCAGCTGCAGATGTACCTCAGTTTCAATGCAGTTTTTAAGAGCGTCCATTTCTTTGGAGACTGAATCAACCTGCAGCATTAGGTCCTCTGATGATTGAAGACTGGGCTGGAACTCATTATACTTCTTGTTTATCATGTCACACACCTCCTCCTGGGGAAAACACGATACAAGAACACTGTGTTATACAATCAGCTGCAAACAGACAAATAGTTGTAAGTGTAAAACGACTACATTAATTTTGCCCCAGAACGTAAGGGAGTCTCCTGAAGTCCACAATCATCTCTACAGAGTGTTCAGCTCCAGGTTGTTCTGACTGCACCAATCGATCCACTTGCTGTTGTCAGCAAACTTCAGAAGTTCCACAGAGGGGTCTGTGGAGGTGCAGTCATTAGTGTAGAGACAGAAAAGAAGTAGAGAGAGGACACATCCCTGAGGTACACTGGTGCTGATTGCTTAAGTGTTCAAAGTGTACTGACCCAGTCTCACCTGCTGGCTTCTGTCAGTAAGGAAGCTGAGGATCTATTGGCAGAGTGGGTGGGGCAGTGAGCTGGGACAATTTTGTGCAGAGGGACTAGGGGATGATGGTGTTGAAGGTCGAGCTGAAATCTACAAACAGGATCCATGCGTAGGTTACAGGATGATCCAGATGCTGCAGGATGTGATGCAGTGCCATGTTAACAGCTTCATTCACTGACCTGTTTGCCTGATAAGCAAACTGCAGGGGGTCCAGCAGGTTCCCTGTAAGAGACTTCAGGTGGAGGGGGTCCAGCAGGTTCCCTGTAAGAGACTTCAGGTGGAGGGGGCCCAGCTGGTTTCCTGTAAGAGACTTCAGGTGGAGGGGGTCCAGCAGGTTCCCTGTAAGAGACTTCAGGTGGAGGGGGTCCAGCAGGTTCCCTGTAAGAGACTTCAGGTGGAGGGGGTCCAGCAGGTTCCCTGTAAGAGACTTCCGGTGGAGGGGGTCCAACAGGTTCCCTGTAAGAGACTTCAGGTGGAGGGGGTCCAGCAGGTTCCCTGTAAGAGACTTCAGGTGGAGGGGGCCCAGCTGGTTTCCTGTAAGAGACTTCAGGTGGAGGGGGTCCAGCAGGTTCCCTGTAAGAGACTTCAGGTGGAGGGGGTCCAACAGGTTCCCTGTAAGAGACTTCAGGTGGAGGGGGTCCAGCAGGTTTCCTGTAAGAGACTTCAGGTGGAGGGGGTCCAGCTGGTTTCCTTCAGGTGGCTCAACACCAGTCGTTCGAAGGACTTCATTAATACAGAAATTAGAGCCACAGGCCTGTAGTCATTCCGTTCAGTGATGGTGGGTTTCTTAGGGACTGGAATGATGGTGGAGCGCTTGAAGCAGGAGGGGACCTCACACAGCTCCAAGGATTTATTGAAGACCCGAGTGAGGACAGGAGCCAGCTGATCCGCACAGGCTTGCAGACAGAAGGGGGACACTCCATCTGGTCCCAGGGCTTTCCTGGTCTTCAGTCTCCAAAGTAGTTGGGTCACTTCTCCCTCAGTGGAACACTGGGAATAGGTGGAGGAGGAGGGGGCTGAGCCAAGTGTTGCATCAGAACCGTTAAGCTAGATTAATGCTTACGCAAAGACAAATGTGCTCCCACAAAGCGGCGTACTGAAGGAGCCCGTTTCTGTTCCTACTACTCCGACCCTGTTGCAAAGAAATTCTCTGCCAGGACAGCAGGAGACGCGTTCAACTGTGAAGTTTGAAGAGATCTCCTGGTGCTTTATGTGTGGTTCCAACCACGAAAGAAACAAATAAAAAGCAGGGACTTTACGGCCACCGGCATCACCACTGCTGCCCTTCAGACTTTTTTTAATACAGACAAATTTGTCCCTCATTTTCCTCCATCGCTTCGTGCACTCCCCAACCTCCAACTCCAAGGTTCCAGCGATCTCCTTCCAGGAGTTGAAGCTAAATGATCGTACTTCCTCACTTCTTCTGTGAGACGTTCCTCGATCTGCTCCATGTCTTCAAGACCGTCAACACTCGCGCTGTTTACAATTTTAAAGGGAAGTTACGTCGTGCCCAAAATGATGTTGGGTTGTTTGACTGACCAATCACAGACGTGCGTCATCCGACACGGCCGTCGGAAAGTTAGAAAACAGAGTGTGACTCCAACCGACCATCCGAGGCAGTTGGAGAGCCCATACGACGTCGTATCATGGCGGTGCGTGCCTCCGACATGTCGGAGTTGCCACAGACATCTGTTGTAGGATGTGATGGTGTCTGCGAGTTCATTAAAATCGGTGACTGTAGCATCAATCAGTGGTGTCAAACCAGTTTTGGAGTGCCTGTTTGTTCTCCTCGGTTCACTTCTTCAGATTTTACTACAGGTTGTTTAGTAGCTTTCAACTTTGAGCTGTTGGCTGGAATAAGGTGGATTAAGTAGTGGTCAGAATGTCCCAGAGTGGCACAGGGGACAGAGCGATAAGCATGTTTCAGGGTGGTGTAACAATGGTCTAGTATATTATTGTCCCTGGTGGGACAATTCACATGCTCTCTGTATTTAGGCAGTTCGTGGTTGAGTGCTGCTCTGTTAAAGTCCCCTAAAACTATAATCAGACAGTCTTTTTGATCCTGTTCTAGACTTGTGATCTGGTCAACCAGCTGCTGGATAGCTCCAGTCACAGAGGCCTGAGGTGGAATGTAGACCCCAAAAAAGTTCCCAGTGAATAAAAAAGCTTACAGTTCAGAACTAGGTCCAGGCTGCAGTATTTATATTTCACTACACCAGGATTTGTGAATGTAGAAGCAGTTACCTTCACTTTTTGATTTCCCTGATGAGCTTTGAGTGTGCTGTTGCATTAAAAACAACCCAAAACACACAGAATACTATAGAGCACAGTACGGAGGCAGCCATCCACCACTCCATCTTGAAAATTGTCAACAAGGTCTTATTTTAATATCATAAAATGTTGAAAACATTTCAATAGATTTGCAAAACTATTTGACCAGTCTGATGTAACATGTTGGTTTCTGTTTGGTCAGGAGAGTCAGACTGCAGGTCAGAAAGATTCAGAAACAGATCAAAGTTCAACTGATCGCTGCCTTTTACAGAAATGTCAGTCAAACTCAAATATGTTTGTTCGGTTTTCATTCTGGAATCAGTCCATACAGGCAGAACAACCTCTGTCATATTAGTGTCATTCTGCTGCAGAAATTCTTCAAAACATGATCCAGTTTCTGATACTCTGGTTTATCTTGGTCAAAGTTACAAGGAACCACTTCAGAGGGGCTGAAAGGACCCCGAGTTAGACCAACTTTAAACACATTGTTTAGGTCAAACTAGCAGTGGACAACACTTTGTTTATGGGTGCCATAATCACTTGATTAAAGCAAGACTCTAAGTCTTTTTTCATCATGTTATATTGAGGTTCTATCAGCATAGTTAACATGCTTGTTAACATACACTTTCGTAGCATTTCAGATATAACATATACCGGCATTCTGAACTCTATGTGGTTTTTAATAATCACTGTTACTTACCGGGCTTTATATTCAAACTAGCTTCTGCTCATTGTTCGTTAAAACTCTGGTTATCAGCTAAATGTGACTTCACACCTGCTCGTTAAATCGACGTATACTGACAGTCACAGCATTAGTCAAATGCTAACAGTGGTTCAAACTTTACTAAGGTAACGTTAGCAGATGCTATGCTAATTAGAAAGTTACCTTCGTATCTTCCACCTTCCGGGAAATTTTGCTTATTTTGCTAACCAGATCTTCCTTCTCCAGTTTCCCAGAGCTGGCGAGCACTTCAGTCACAAACGAAGCCATTTCGTCGAATCACCTTTTGATATATTTTAATAACACTGACACATCAGTGCCAACTGCCCGCGTCTGCGAGGCCACGCCTTTTTTTCTTCTTCGTGATTTTTTTTTTTTACAAGTTGTTATAAAACATCGCCATCAACAGTTGGATTAGGTAACCCTGCAACATTTTTGTGTCTGTCCATCCACACTTGTAAAATCAAAACTTATAAAAAATATAAACCGCGTCTTCTCGGTTTATTCGATTAAATTGTTAGATAATATTGATTATTTTTTAAGAACTATAGTTCCGTAATTTTGACCAGTGTGTAAAATGTGCTTGTATTATAAAAAAAACATAACAAATGTTGTGGGAACTAAATCCTAAAAAACTTCAAGCACACTTGAACAACTGTTTAACAGCCGCAACAAATATTTCACTTTTACCATCTGGTCAGTGGGTGGCGGTAATTCAACATGTTCTTCAGTCCGACGGAAACACGAAGAAGAATGATCTTGATCTCTATGGAAACGAAAACCATTTAGTCTAGTCTTTTGTAGTAGATCTTTTTATGACTTGTTTGCTTCATATTGTTTATATACTTGACATTATCTTCGATTTGTTTATTTTTATTATCTGCTTAAGTTTTGACAACAGGTTTAGTCGTTAAATTAGAGTGGAGAGCGTGTTTTCCGTCTCTTTTGCTATCTGCACAGGAGTATTATCGGTATTATCTTAACTTCAAAACAACCGTCCTGCATATTTGTTTCTCATGGCAGACTGCTGGAACACAGATACCGGAGACGCTGTGTATCGGTCTCGGGATACTGTCAAAAATCTGAAAATAAAGTAAGTAGTACATAAACATGGCTTCTATTTTTAAAAAAAAACTATTGTTTTAGTCTTTTCATTGACTTATACAAATTTGTGCTTTTACTTTAGGGTGCGAATAGAAAGGGTGACCTCCACATCAGCCCTGTCTCAGCATCTCCAGCACCAGGTTCTGTCCCAGCAGGGCAGGGGGGGCATTGAACTGAAGACCCTCACATCAAAAGTCCAAACAGGTACGAAAACTGCTGAGAGACTTCCAGTGGAACTCCTCTCTGGTTCTTTTGTCATTTGATCATATTTTTTTAACAAGACTACTCATTGTTGATGCTTTTAAGGTTTCAGCAGCTTCTCAATTCTGTTATTCTGTAAACAGCTGATAATGAAGAGGAGGTGGTGGTGGGCTGGCAGGAGAAACTCTTCAGTCAGGTTGAATTTTGAGTGTTTTTATCCTTGTTTCACAGTTTATTACGGTAAAAATAAATAATCTGATATTATCTCTTTTTCTTGTCCCTCCACTTTCTGTGTTTCCAGTATGAAATGGAGCTGTTTCAGAATGAAGCAGCATGTCAGACACCTTTGGACCGCCAATACCATGCAGAAATCAAGGCCCTTAATAAGGCCAAGGGTCGACGCAATCACAGGATTTTCACATATACTGATCATGACCGCTACACCAACTGTCTTCCACTCCACCAACTGGTAAATCAATAATGTTGATTAAATAATAGGTTTATGCTTTTTGAAACATGGTCTCTGAATATCAAAATAAGGTTTTAACTCAAATCTTCTCTGTAACATTATGTTAAATGGAAATGTTTCAACCCTGAAAGCAACACACTGACTTACTGTCCACGACAAAATCAAGCCCCACCTTCCTGGCTGAGAGGATGGCCAGCATGAGACACAGACGACAAGAAAGACGCACCATGTAGGTGAAAGACTTGCTCGTGTAGTCACGTTGTCTCGTACTGTGAAAGTCTTCTGTTCTCTTTTCCATTTTGAAAATTCTCAGAAGAAACACGTCGGTGGATCACAGATAAATTGCATTACATACATTTTTTTAGTTAGGAACACATTTAATGATAATGATACACCCAGGTTATATATTTTTGATACTCATAATGTACATAAAAATTATATAAACAAATGAACTTGCATGTTCTGCAGGGATATTAGCATCCCAAAATCAAGAATCATCAACTGGGAGCCGACGGAGGAGTTTGTGAAGAGCAGTCACGTGGTGAATAATGCCATGCAGACCATGCACATCATGGGAGACCTGGGCCCACCTGGAAGGTCACTTAGAATTTATCATCCTATCCTGGAGTTGAGGGATAAACACTTATTCGCTAGCATGATTTGTTTTAGTATTTGGTATTTCATTTATGTTGCATCAAAAAATATTTAACCACAGATGTAAATATCCTTGTTACCTTGATATTACCCACATTGCAGTTTGTTATATGCAACAATGCAAGTTAAAAAAAGAAGCTTATTGACTAATGTGCTGCATCTTATTTTGAGTTTAATACTAATGAATTTATCTGTCTTAGAACAGTTTTCACTGATCAGGTCACTGGGATGTTGACTGATTATCTCTGTGTGTGCGTGCCGTCTCAGGCTGGGCCAGAAAGAGAATGAGTGTTTGCTGGCAACCATAAAAACAGACGGCGGTGGAACAATCATTGTCAAACCTGACTTCAACAAAGGCAAAGAGCCGTACAGGCAAGTTCACATCACACATTTATGCTATTGTGATGATAATTTTAGTGTGTGACTTACATTTAAAGATGACACTTCTTCAAGTTTTTAGCTGCACTGGCATTTTACACACTCCTCAACTGATCCAGCTTAAAAAATACTCACAAACTCAAGATAAACAGCCTAATATTTTCCACAATGAAGTCTGTTCAGTAAGTAAAGTGACAGTTTAGCGTTGTTGTGCAGGATCGTAACGGAGGGAGAAAAAAGAGAAGTGTGGCGTCTTATTTTGGAGAACGTTTCAACAGTCATGAAACCAGAGGATAAAGAAAAAGAGCAGAACATGTACAAAGATGTGAGTAACCCTCACGTGTTGTTGCAAGTAGAACTACGAATATTTTGTGCTCAGATGCACATTATTGATTACGAAGACAATTTGCTAAAATCAGATTAACATGTTCACATTTTTGGTTTTCAGCTATATGTCAGACACAAGGAGTATCTCAACAGTCTTGTTGGGCAGGAATTTGAAGTGGTGAGATATGTCATAAAGAAATGTTCAGGGTTAATCAAACTGTCTTTTTATCAGATCAGTATGATTTAAAATGAACTGAAACAAATAATATTTGTACTTTAAATAATAGTTCAGACTGGTTTTGCAAACATTTCTATAGTAATAAGATGTTTGTCCTTCAGCCTCCTGTAGGCACCCTGCGTTACCTGATGAATGGAGAGATCGGTGAGTCAGAAGCTGTGATCATTATAACTGATACGTATCTATTAGATAAGCAGTTAGCATTTAAATCTGCTCCTCTCTCTCTTGTCTAGTGTCAGCTAAAGGGTTTGAGTATAACAACTTATATATCCACTTCTTCATGGATCTTCCTAATAGTGAGTAACGTGTATATGATGCCTGTTTGTGATGTTTTGGGGGTTTAAGTTGTCATGTTAACTTGTATGATTTGTGTTTTAGACTGGTCTAGCTTGCCGTTGCAGCCTCTGTCCGGTGTCACCCAGACCTGTCTGACCAAATCTCAGGGGAAGGTGTGTATTTAATGACATAATAACAGCTGATAGCTTCTGTGATGCTGATGATATTTGTTAAACTCCCAACTTGATCCCTGCCAACAGGAAAATGTGGCTTTCTTTGGTTACCCCTTCAGCTTTGAGGCTTTTTACATGAGTGAAAAAGAGAGTGAAGGTTAGTGTCAGCCTTTTGATGTTGAGTTATCATGTGTCCCTGGATTTTTCAAACTCTTAACTAGCTTAATGACTTTCTTTTTTCAAATTTCAGAATTAATTCCCCAGTGGCCAGTGCTTTACTTCAAGGTTCTTTCTCTTGATTCCTGGCAGCGCTATCGAACTGAAGGCTATGGCTATCTGCTTTTTCCTGCTATTCCTGGTTTGTTGTGCTTACTGACAAGTAGAGGATTGAACTTAAAGCTGAAACTAGAAAAAAGTGGGATTAATTTTAGTCCAGTTCTACATATGAGGTTGTTTGTGTTGTAAACTGAAAATCATGCAACATGATCAGTGCTCAAAGATATTAATCAATGCAAACTATTTTAAACATGGACCTTTTTACTCGACATAACTCCTTGATTTGCATCTCTTTCATTATGTTTTGTGTTTCCATATCCATGCCAGGTAAGCACATACTGACATGTCACACGTGGAGACCTCGTCAGACGGGTACGGTTTCTGCTCTGAGGCGTTTCTTTATTGGAGGTTCTGCAGAACTTGAAGATCACAGCTATGTCAGAGTGCCTGGAACCTTCAAGGTGAGCCTCTAAGTACAAAATGAAAATGGATATGCTGATATTTTAAACTCTGAAAAGAAATACTCTTTGAAAGTTTTTACAATATACATTGTTATGTTGATTGTTCAGTATTAGACAATTCTTTGGAAATTGATTGTTATCTGATTGTTTCCGGCTCCAGGGGGAGAGACTGAGTCGGTTTGGCTTTTGCACTGAGACCACTGGAAGTGTCACCTTCAATCTGCACTGCATCCAGCAAGCGAGGTACATACAGGGCGGAGCCAGACACCTCCTGTCCCACAGGCAACAAAAAATAACAAGTTAAACAAAACAGTTTTACCACAACATTTTAAGTGATTGGGCATCTCCTATGTTGCAGCTTTTCCTCAATATCTTACATGTTTTGAACAGCAGTATCAACATGCTGTTTGTTTTGCTTTTTATTTACATGGTAAAAGATCCAGAATGATTCAGATGAAACATCTAATACACTCACTCTTTGCTTCATGCTGTTATAAACAGCTACAACAACATATCTGGACAAAGTTTTAAATAGAATCCCTGACAGACCATCTGTTTAAGTTTAAAATGAGGTTCTAAAATTGAACATCCCACACTGGCACCATGAAGTCTAAATATGAATTACTTATGCAGATATAAGTGACCAAATGTCATGATTAAAGCCAGTTTTTAAAGTGATCTTTAAAGTGGTTTAATGTGTATATGTTTACATTGTTTCAGGGCTTTTGTTGATGCCGTCATATTGAAGAAGAGGAGACAGAAAGTTGTTGATCACCTGGGAGGATTTAGTCAGCAAGGAGATATCTGCACCGTTCTTGGTAAAGATATTGACACCATTGACCATTTCTTGGAGAAATTACATGGGATTAAAGAAACTTACGTTTCTTGTTTGTGTCTAACTGCCAAAATTATTAAAAAGTAAAAAGGAAAAACAGGAGAAATTGATTTATTAGGACACAAAATCCATGCAATATATTTCACAATTTGTAGATGCTTGTACTAAAGTTTGGTTAACAGACAAAATATTGACAGAATAAAGAGTTTAAGGTTTTGTTTAAAAATTGTATATGCATATGATTTTTTTTTTGTCAGAGGCCTTCCAAAAAGCCTACAAGAAGCTGCAAGAGGCCAGAGAAAGTCTTCCACAAGATGTCATCAACAGTACTGCCCAACTACAACTAGAATCTTCTGCATAACGACCAAAAATAAAATTAAAAGTAGAAAAAAGTTGCCATAACAATATTGTAGTTAGAGAAATTTACTTAAAGAGAAAAACCAGATTACCTTAATGTTTTATTTGTGTACATATAAATTCTCATTGAGATGCATGGGTGAGAAATATTTTGGCTAGAGTATATATATTTTTTGGAAACTGCCTTGTTTACCTTTTAAATTTTGTTTACCTTGGAATAAATCTTTTTGTAGTTACAGTTGGTCTCAGATCAAAGAGGTGTCATTTTTAAAGTTAATGTCAAAGAGATGAAGTCTTCTCAAAGGCTGCAGTAAATATTTTTTATTTACTGTGGAATAGAAAATATATGCACCACAATACACATGTTTTTTTTTTCTCATGTGATTGTAGCCATGCGGACGTTGTTTTCCAAAATAAATATTTTTGAGTTTTGTAATAAATAAAGGTGTATCATTCGTTCTTTCAATTTCTAGAAGAAAATGAAGGCTCATATTGCAGTTTGTCCTTCAACGCAACATTTGCTTCAGCTTCAGAGGGAAGTTTTCCAATTTTCCACGACCGTGAACGCATCATTCTCCATCTTTCTTCCAACCAGAGAATCGACCAAGCCGCGAACATTTTCTCACTTTTACACAAAACCAGGTACTTAAAATACTGTTTAGTTTAAAAATACGATCGCAATATTTCCAAATTGTGAGTTTTTGATGAAGACCAGTCATTGTTTGAAAGCATTAGCAGATCTCCGGCTTGAAACGATGGAAACTGGGCCGCTGGTCGTTTTTCTGTTTTTTTTTGTGTGTCAGATTTAGCGTCATGTTCAACTGAAAACTGAACGCTGCCTGCTGAAGATTTTAGCCAAATAGCTGATTAAATTCGGTATTTAAGGGTCATTAGCTGTGAAATGTGTACAGGTTGTTGGCGCATTTAGCTTGTAGCTAGCCAGCTTAGCTAAGTAAAAATTCTCTCACTTGTTTCAGAGGTTAAACAGTGTCACGCCCAGAAACACTGTTAAATATAAAATTATCTATAGAAATAGCGTAAGTAGGAGATACACCTGCAACATGAGGAGATAAATAGTTGTTAAATGCGTTTTAGCTATTTTGAGTATCATCAGTACAAATATAACAGGAAGAGACACTCCTTTAAGAGTATTTGTTATTTCTAATAGTTGTGTAATTTTTGTTTAGATTTGTGTGAACTATTTGAGACTGCAAACAATGTTCCTGCAGGAAGTTTTTACTGTCAAACCCAGTTACTGTGGATTGTTTTCATCCTTGTGGGACACAGATGTTGCTTGTTGAGGTCTAAACTCAGTTTTTGCTTTATATCTTTTACTAAATCTAACCCCTTTAACTAGTTCCTCAGACCTGTGCATACTAGTGAGGTCATTATTTAGGGACACTTAAAATGATTGAGACTGAAATAATCTTCCCTGTCTTTGATGCTTGAGATACATATGAAACTGACTCATGTGTCTATCAAGTGTTCTATAATCTTTCACACTACCACATTCATCTGATCAGCAACACATTTCCTGAGATCTTCATTGTTATTCGGCTGTATCTCGGGGTTTTAGGTTATCAAACAGTTACCTGTTTCATAAGTTTTTTAGTTTTATAATAGAACACCTTGTTAAAAGCCTTAATGCTAACTGTACACAACAGTATTTCTTCCAGTGTAGGTTGGAACTTGCTTGTTTAACTGATTCGTATGTTTATCTGGCTGGATGTTCTGGAAGGTTGTTTGAAAGGATATTTTTTTTGTTTTGGTGGAATGTGCATACATACTAACAAGTTTATTTACATTTTATTTTGGAGCAATTCAGTTTAAAATGCTGCCATTGTCTAAATTAGAGATCACCAAAGTGGTGCCCCCCAGGGCCACATGAGTAGTTGATGGACCTGATCTAAAAATAACACAACTCACCAGTAGGCAGCCTCTAAAATGTAATTTTATCCCGTAGTTATTCCTCTTCAATCACATTTTCATTTATATAGTTTTAAAATGACATCTTTTAAAAAACCTTTACAACATTTTTACTTTACATGAAGTTTAGATAAAATAACCCAAAGTATTAAAAGTGTACATATCCTTTTTTTGGCTCAGTACCTGTGGAGTTTCAAAAAAGTTGGTGGCCCTAAATTTTGTAGATTACATAAATGTTAATGTATAATATGCTTAGCATGTGAGTGACAGGTGATAGCTTTGAACTGTCTTCGTTAGCAAAAATGAATAATGTAATTCTCTTCATGTCATTTGTGTGTTTGCAGGCTTAAAGGAACACAGTCATGACGGACTCCAAATATTTCACTACGAACAAAAAAGGTGAGTCGAGACGTTTTATTGAAATGGTTCATGGTAGGGGAAAACATCTGCAGGTCTTTTTCAGTCTAAAATCTTTTAAACAAATGTTTTATTTATTTATTTAATACATTTAATGATTGGAAAAAAGCAATGCTTTGACCTTCTGATACTGTGCGCAGTCATACTGTTCAGCTGTCGTCCCTCGATGTGATTAATTTCTGCAGGGGAGATCTTTGAGCTGAAGGCAGAGCTGAACAATGAGAAGAAGGAGAAGAGGAAAGAGGCTGTGAAGAAAGTCATCGCTGCCATGACTGTTGGCAAAGATGTCAGGTACACTAGTAGGTTTAACTCCAGTTGTTAACCAGATAACTCTTTCTCACAGTGGAAGATGAAAGAAAGAGTAAGAATCCCTTAGATTGTACATTTCAACCAAATCTGTTTCCTCTGTCTCAGTTCTTTGTTCCCAGATGTGGTTAACTGCATGCAGACAGACAACCTGGAGCTGAAGAAGCTAGTTTATCTCTACTTAATGAACTACGCCAAAAGCCAGCCTGACATGGCCATCATGGCCGTGAACAGCTTTGTCAAGGCAAGGACTTTTATTTTGTTTGTTTTTTTTAACTGCTTCTATGTTAACAAAGATGTATTGTTAAAGTTATTGTTCAAGTATTTCACACATTTTGGAAAGATTCTCGCAGGGAGTTTTGGTTTTTAAGAAAGGTTTTCTCCTTGGAGCTCTTCCTGAAGGGTAAGAAATCTTTATGATCTGTCTTACAGGACTGTGAAGACCCCAACCCACTGATCCGGGCTCTGGCTGTCCGCACCATGGGCTGCATCCGGGTGGATAAGATCACAGAGTACCTGTGTGAGCCGCTGAGGAAGTGCTTGAAGGATGAGGACCCCTACGTGAGGAAGACTGCAGCTGTTTGTGTGGCTAAACTGCATGATATCAACGCTCAGATGGTGGAGGACCAGGGCTTCCTGGACTCCTTGAGAGATCTCATTGCAGACTCAAATCCCATGGTTAGTCTTCCACCTTCCGCTTTATCTTATTTTAGTTAAATTGGAGTATTTTTTATCAAATGTCTATTCATTAACAGATTAAGTGAGATACATTAAAAGTGCCAGTTGCTTGTTGCTGCTTCTTTTTAATGCCTGTTAAAGCACGCTTTAGCTTTTGTATTTCTCGCTGTATTAGTTGTTAAAGAGAAAACGTTTTTGGTGTTTTTTTTTAAACCTTGCTGCAGCATAATGAGGAGAAATACTACTTTTTAAATGTAAAATTCAAACTTTTGTGAAATCAAATTTGTTCTAATTGCTTCAACTCTCACTGAAAGGTTGTGGCCAACGCGGTTGCAGCTCTGTCTGAGATCAGCGAGTCTCACCCCAACAGCAACCTGCTGGACCTGAATCCTCAGAACATCAACAAGCTGTTGACGGCCCTCAACGAGTGCACCGAGTGGGGACAGATCTTTATCCTGGACTGTCTGTCCAACTACAACCCCAAGGATGACCGCGAGGCTCAAAGGTACAAATGCTGCATCAGATTTTGTTGAAGATTATTGAAGAGCTGTGAGGTCATCATAAACCAACACTCTGTTCTGGAACAGTTGGGTTTGTGTCTAGTTTTATTTCCTTTAATAACTTTTCCTGTGTTTTATTTTGTAGCATCTGTGAGCGTGTGACTCCTCGGCTCTCTCATGCCAACTCTGCTGTAGTCCTGTCAGCTGTGAAGGTCCTGATGAAGTTCTTAGAACTGCTGCCTAAAGACTCAGACTACTACAACACCTTGTTGAAGAAGTTATCCCCACCACTGGTTACCTTGCTGTCTGGAGAGCCAGAGGTCCAGTATGTGGCTCTGAGGAACATCAACCTTATTGTTCAGAAGAGGTAATCAGAGCACAGTGATTCTTTAAAGAGGCCATTTCATACTAAATTTCATGACTTTGTGGTTATTTCTTAAGTATTAACCAGTAATATGAAATATTTTATATCTAAAAAACGTCAGGAAACACTGATTAACAGACCTTTCAATCTGTCTGTGTTAAAATTCGTGTGGTTCCGGCTCCTTCTGTCAGGCTGCTTCGTGGCAGCAGCTCGTTCATATTCATTGTTCGAATTTGCTGGACTCTGATTGGATAACAAACTAGCCTATGAGAGCAAGGTATACCGTTTCCTGTCCCGCTGCGCATGGCAACGTCAGACGTTCTCTCTTTCTGTTTGCTACGTCTTATGCTACAGCTTTTAGCCAGCAGCATGCTAGGCGTGGTTTCAACTGCGAGAGCTGTCGAAAACTAACGAACAAAGGAGTTGTGACAAAACAGATACAGGCCGTTAGAACTCGGGAGAACTCGGGTGTTATTGCCACCTGCGTAGTTTGAGAGATTAAAACTGAAAGAGAAGTCGTTGACCTGTTTTCACACCCACTATGAAGGTAAGAACACCTGTGGAGCTAAAATATTCAACAGAAACCTCAGAAAAACTGTTTTTAATGGAAGGGCCTCTCTAATGATTAGGGGCTTGCTGATGGTTTATTTCATATGACAAAAAAGAACTTGCAAATCAGCATCTATGAAACAATAAGTATTTTTCTGTGAATCAGCTGTTTGGGGCATTTTTGGATGTTATAGCTGTTATAATTGTGTTATGTTTTTATTTCCTTTTATTCTCAAATTTTTACTTTTTGAATATGTTTTCAACAGATTTTCTTCTTTGGATGAGTCATAACAGATTGCTGGTTACCAGCCTTGCAGCTTTAGCACAGCAAACAGCCTGTAAAAGAACAAACAGCTGCTAGTTGCTTCATTAAAGGGGGTTTAAATAAACTCTAACACCAGGAGGATCTTTTTCTTCTTCTTAGGCCAGAGATCCTGAAGCAGGAGATTAAGGTGTTCTTTGTCAAATATAACGACCCGATCTATGTGAAACTGGAGAAACTGGACATCATGATCCGCTTGGCCTCTCAGGCCAACATCGCACAGGTACCTCATATGAGATGATATCTCCCTGTCACGTTAGGCTTCCTTAAAAAATAATGATTTATAATAATGAATGCGCTTTAAATATGTACCTGATCAAATAAAGTGAAATATATTTGTCCATAAAAGAGTTGTAGCTTTTTTTATTATATATACTAACATGCAAACTGTATTGAATCAATACTGAACTTCAATGCCAATATTTCTGCAGGTTTTGGCTGAATTGAAGGAATATGCCACAGAGGTAGATGTCGACTTTGTTCGTAAAGCTGTACGAGCCATCGGACGCTGTGCCATCAAAGTGGAGGTACGACATGTCGTCACTCAGTCTGATTCAACCAGTTTGTTTGTAAATATTGGAACGCGTGTGTTGTCACATCGTTCCTTAAGAGACTTCTCTTCTGAGAAATATCTGATCCAGAGCCACAGTTCTAGTGTAGACGAGTTAAAGGAACGTATGTTATGAGTTTTTATTCATGTGTTCTTTTCCATCCAGCAATCAGCTGAACGCTGTGTCAGCACTCTGCTGGACCTGATCCAAACTAAGGTCAACTACGTGGTTCAAGAGGCTATTGTGGTTATCAGGGACATTTTCCGCAAGTACCCAAACAAGTATGTTTTCTCTTAAAGTCTCTGGGAATAATTCGACAAATAATAAATCTAGTCGTCTACTTATCTGTAGTTTTAATCTCATCTTGACACGCTGACGTTCGTCAGGTATGAGAGCATCATCGCCACGCTGTGCGAGAACCTCGACTCCCTGGATGAGCCCGATGCGCGAGGTGCCATGATCTGGATCGTTGGCGAGTACGCGGAGAGGATCGATAATGCGGATGAGCTGCTGGAGAGCTTCCTTGAGGGTTTTCATGACGAGAGCACGCAGGTGGGTGCAAAAGCAAATGTTGTCCCTGAAAACAAAGAGATAGTTGATTTTAAAGCAAATTGAAAGTGAATGAAACCGACTGGTTTGCTTTGGTCTGCAGGTGCAGCTCACTCTGTTGACTGCCATCGTCAAGCTGTTCCTTAAGAAGCCATCGGAGACTCAGGAGCTGGTGCAGCAGGTCCTCAGTCTGGCCACTCAGGTGAGGGTTCCAGCTTTACATCAACTCAGTGGACATTCACTTGTATTAAATATTACTGCCAGTGTTTTTTTTTTGTGCTATTTCTCAATTACTCTGCAGAATGTTTGTTTATCTGCTGAACGCAGTAAATTTACAATAAAATAAAATGTGTTTTTATCTGTAATTTTGAATTAAATTAAGAGGGAAAAAAATCATAGGGTTGCACCTCCTTTTTACTTTTGTAATAAATGATATATGAAGTTCACAAATTATAAACTTCTAAAAACAGTTCAATTTTTCCTCATAGAACTGAAATCACTGAAACAGCTTAACAGTATAAATGACAGTAATTGTTTTTTTCTAAAATTAAATAATGATAACTATATTTAATTTCTTTTCTTCATTGAAAAAATTCCTTCGTTGATGACAGTTTTATTTATTTCTTATAAAAAATATGTCATATCTTAAGTTTTTATTTAATATAAAACCTCTAAAAGGCAAAAATGTTCATCATGTTTCTTTATTGTCAGTTTTACCTGCAGCTGCATTTACAGAATAAATATTTTTCTTTTACTCCTCAGGACTCTGACAACCCTGACCTCCGTGACAGAGGCTACATTTATTGGCGTCTGTTGTCGACCGACCCCGTGACAGCCAAAGAGGTGGTTCTGTCAGAGAAGCCCCTGATCTCAGAGGAGACGGACCTGATTGAGCCCACCCTGTTGGATGAGCTGATCTGCCACATTGGCTCACTGGCTTCAGTCTACCACAAACCGCCCAGCGCCTTCGTGGAGGGAAGCCACGGGATCCACAGGAAACACCTTCCTGTCCAGCACAGCAGGTAGGACACAAACTCAGAGTAACTCAAACAGATCCAAATGTTTAGTTTTGTTCCTGTCCTATATATTAGTTACCAAAATAAAAGATAAAACACTTTCTTGAGCGTGTGAGAAGTTTTAAAAAGAACAGCTGTTGTAAATGTAATTCAGGTAGAGTTTACATCTCTTAAAGACCCAAAATGTAGCAGCTGTTTATTACATTTTATTACATTTATTACATTTTCCCACTTTAGTCTGTAACTATTTCTGTGGAACATTATGGCTTTTTAATTCAGTTTAACACAAGAAACTCTCATTATATTGTTCACAAACTGATTTAAAAAAGAAAAAATTGCTCAATCAGATAATGTTGTTTCATTTCTTTTTTACTTAGAATAAATGTGGTATGTTTATTTCAGGTTCATTTTACATAACACTTGAAGAGTCGACTGTTTCTAAATTCCTCCTCTCTCCTGTTACAGCATCGACACAGGTGAGAGCCCCGTGAGCGGTGGGCCAGCCGCTTCCATGGATCAGCCACATGTGATCCCCAGCCAGGGAGACCTGCTGGGTGACCTGCTGAACCTGGACCTGGGCCCTCCGGTCAATGTACCCCAAGTCTCCTCCATGCAGATGGGTGCAGTGGACCTTCTGGGTGGAGGCCTGGATAGTTTGGTAACTCCAGCTGATTTAACACGTCTACAAGTTTCATGAATGTTGGGATTTCTTCCTGATCTTCTTGCAGAATAAGTTTTCATCCTCAGCATAGAGTTCAATATTTTTCCAGGAAGTGAGAGTCGCTAAGAAACCCTCTGTCTCTGTCTTTGTTTGTGCGTTTGGTCTTTCTGCGATGTTTGGGGGGCTGTAGCTGGGAGGAGACCTGGGCGGAGGTGTTGGGGGAAGTCCAGCAGTAAGTGAAGACCTTCTGTTCGACCGTCTGCATACCGCATGCTTTCTGAATACAGTCTCACCTAACTCTTCAGCCAACATCTATTATACTTTTCTAGATTTTAACTTAATTTCTCTGCACATGCATGTAAAACAAAAAGATTTCTCGAATGTTTTAGCCCATTTTTAATTGACGACCGTTCAGTTCTGTCAATCAACGACTCCCTGAAGAAGCACTGAGTTACTACAACAGCTAGTTAGAACTTTTTAAGTTGTTTGGTATGTATGTGGAGATGATTTATATTTAATTTTTAATTTGTCATTGGATTACATAATCTGGATTAATTAATCTAGTCTCAGTTTAGGCCCTAATATAACATAAAGCACTTTGATTCACTGCTGCAAAGTGTATCACATCAGATAATGACATCATGGTAATTAATTTGTAATTGTTGCTATATAAATTATAAAACAACATATTTCTCACCTTATATAATCCAATAGAGATGCTGTCTATAGCATGTTAGGTTCTGTCCATATTAAAATTTAGCCTTTTGTAAAAATATCTTGACTTTTGAAGGATTTTGAACTAATATTTCTGTAATAAATGGGCTAAAACACAAGAAAAGAACACATTAAGTTTTCATATCTTCTTGTTTTTGTTTGGTTTGAGTGTTTTTTCTTTGGCTTTTGATAATCATAATCTTGGCATTCTTTCTTCTGCATGAGGTTTTCTGTGTGAGCTTGAACTGCTATTGATGTTTCCCTAAATAATACAATTTCACTTGTACTTATTTCTGTTTTTGTGCTTTTATTGTGAAAAGGTGGGCCAGAACTTCATCCCATCATCTGTCCCCAGTACTTTTGCTCCGTCACCTACACCTGCACCTCCAGCTGTCAGCAGCGGCCTCAACGACCTGTTTGAGCTTTCCACAGGCATGGCCATCACCACTGGAGGCTACATAGCCCCAAAAGCAGTGAGTGAACTCCAACTAATCCCAGCAGCTAGATGACATGGATAATAACCAATACTTAAAGTCAGTGTTAAAGTACTATTAAATTGTTGTGGTGCTTTTTTACAGGTGTGGCTTCCTGCAGTAAAAGCAAAGGGTCTGGAGATCTCTGGAACCTTCTCACGCCGCCAAGGTCACATGTACATGGACATGTCCTTCACCAACAAGGCTCTGCAACACATGAACGACTTCGCCATTCAGTTCAACAAGAACAGGCAAATGAAGCAACACGGAGGAAAACTTGGTTTTCGATAAACGCTGGACGACATCAGCTCTAACATTTTGTTTATCTGTCCTTGTAGTTTTGGAGTGATCCCCACCAGTCCTCTGCCAATTCACACTCCTCTAATGCCCAATCAAAGCATTGAGATTTCACTTCCTCTCAACACCATCGGACCTGTTATGAAGATGGATCCTCTCAATAATCTGCAGGTACTGAAGCCTGTGATCACAACTTGCATGTGAGCTGCTCAGTATTTCAAAATAAAACCAGTCTGTCACTAAAAACCACAACGTGCTGCTTTGTTGAGCTTAATCCAGTGTGATAGGACTCTTACTGAGACTGTTTAACTTATTTTTTGACATAAAAACAAATTAATTAAATAAGTTTTTTGTCATTAAGAGTTAATACTTACTGGCACCTGAATTTAACTGCAAACATTTCTGGTTTGTCCTTTTTTTATGCTTTTGATGTAAACATTTTGGGAATGAGTTCATATTTTCTGGGTATTTTCCTTCGAAAACCAATGTTTAGTTTTACCTTCCGCCTTTTTGTTACGATGGTTATAACATGGCTGTATCTTCTAGTTGCCTTTTGTCAAACATCCTTCTTGCTTTGTTTACTTGTGTACAGGTGGCTGTAAAGAACAACATCGATGTGTTCTACTTCAGCGTACTCATCCCACTGAGCGTATTCTTTGTTGAGGATGGAAAAATGGGTACGATAGTTATAACTTCCTGAAACTTTACAGCAACACTAAATCCTTTTAATGTCTCACAATTTAGTCCTTCAAAGCATAATAAACAGCTAGGAATTAGAATTTATTTATTGAATGCTGACACTGTACTGAAAACAACATTATCAAGAATCTGAAATCACAAATTTTCAGGTAAATAAAGCCTCTTATAAATCTTTTTTTTTTTTACCTTCTATAGAGCGACAGGTGTTCCTGGCTACCTGGAAAGACATCCCTAATGAGAACGAGCTTCAGTACCAGATAAAAGATTGTCACCTAAATGCAGGTAGGCAACGCCCACAATAAGCCACATCTAAACAAGAATAGAAAACTCTGTTTTATTTATTACTTTGCAGACCTGTAGGGTGTTTTTTATTTGTATAAATCAAGTGTTTGTGTTTTTGGATACAGTGGGGCAAAAAAGTATTTAGTCAGCCACCAATTGTGTAAGTTCTCCCACTTAAAAAGATCAGAGAGGCCTGTAATTTTCATCATAGGTATACCTCAACTATGAGAGACAAAATGAGGAAAGAAAATCCAGAAAATCACATTGTCTGATTTTTAAAGAATTTATTTGCAAATTATGGTGGAAAATAAGTATTTGGTCAATAACAAAAGTTAATCTCAATACTTTGTTATATAGCCTTTGTTGGCAATGACAGAGGTCAAACGTTTTCTGTAAGTCTTCACAAGGTTTTCACACACTGTTGCTGGTATTTTGGCCCATTCCTCCATGCAGATCTCCTCTAGAGCAGTGATGTTTTGGGGCTGACGCTGGGCAACACGGACTTTCAACTCCCTCCAGAGATTTTCTATGGGGTTGAGATCTGGAGACTGGCTAGGCCACTCCAGGACCTTGAAATGCTTCTTACGAAGCCACTCCTTCGTTGCCCGGGCGGTGTGTTTGGGATCATTGTCATGCTGAAAGACCCAGCCTCGTCTCATTTTCAATGCCCTTGCTGATGGAAGGAGGTTTTCACTCAAAATCTTACGATACATGGCCCCATTCATTCTTTCCTTTACACGGATCAGTCGTCCTGGTCCCCTTGCAGAAAAACAGCCCCAAAGCATGATGTTTCCACCCCCATGCTTTACAGTAGGTATGGTGTTCTTTGGATCCAACTCAGCATTCTTTCCCCTCCAAACACGACAAGTTGAGTTTCTACCAAAAAGTTCTATTTTGGTTTCATCTGACCATATGATGTTCTCCCAATCCTCTTCTGGATCATCCAAATGCTCTCTAGCAAACCGCAGACGGGCCTGGACGTGTCCTGGCTTCAGCAGGGGGACACGTCTGGCACTGCAGGATTTGAGTCCCTGGCGGCGTAGTGTGTTACTGATGGTAGCCTTTGTTACTTTGGTCCCAGCTCTCTGCAGGTCATTCACTAGGTCCCTCCGTGTGGTTCTGGGATTTTTGCTCACCGTTCTTGTGATCATTTTGACCCCACGGGGTGAGATCTTGCGTGGAGCCCCAGATCGAGGGAGATTATCAGTGGTCTTGTATGTCTTCCATTTTCTAATAATTGCTCCCACAGTTGATTTCTTCACACCAAGCTGCTTACCTATTGCAGATTCAGTCTTCCCAGCCTGGTGAAGGTCTACAATTTTGTTTCTGGTGTCCTTTGACAGCTCTTTGGTCTTGGCCATAGTGGAGTTTGGAGCGTGACTGTTTGAGGTTGTGGACAGGTGTCTTTTATACTGATAACGAGTTCACACAGGTGCCATTAATACAGGTGACGAGTGGAGGACCGAGGAGCCTCTTAAAGAAGTTACAGGTCTGTGAAAGCCAGAAATCTTACTTGTTTGTAGGTGACCAAATACTTATTTTCCACCATAATTTGCAAATAAATTCTTTAAAAATCAGACAATGTGATTTTCTGGATTTTTTTTCCTCATTTTGTCTCTCATAGTTGAGGTATACCTATGATGAAAATTACAGGCCTCTCTGATCTTTTTAAGTGGGAGAACTTACACAATTGGTGGCTGACTAAATACTTTTTTGCCCCACTGTATATGAACCAGATTAATAATATACCTTCTGGGATTCAAGTTACTTTACATGGTTAAATGTTCACATTGTGGACAATAAAGTTCTGCCTTTGAGCTTTTTCTCTTAGTTTTTATTATCATAAAAAAACAACCACCCTGTTGCCTGATGTAGTGATATTATTTCTTACGCTTCACACTTTTCTTTGTCTTCTTTTTCCACCCACATGCCTATCTTTGGACAACGTCTCTTTTTTTCCACCAGTAACTGTTTATCACTGCAGCTTTTCTTCATGTAGAAGCTGCTAGTAGTCGTCCTACCTGCTGTGGATGTTTGTCGCACCACCCTGAGCTACTTTTACAATATGCTGCTTTTCATACTGAAGTCTGAATTTTCTTTTAAGTCTAATAAAATCCTGATCGATGTAGCTTCACTTTTAGCGGTAGCAGATTACTTCCTGCCCATGTTAGTGCAGTGACCTGTAGAGCGTGTGTTTCATCTGGTTTCTCTGTTGATGCATTCAGTGATGTTACATAGTTTGGTGTTTTTGTAACAGGAAGTGATTTCGATTCTCATCTTGCAGACACAGTATCAGGGAAGTTGCAGAATAACAACGTCTACACCATTGCCAAGAGAAATGTAGAAGGCCAGGATATGCTCTACCAGTCCCTCAAGCTGACCAATGGCATCTGGATCTTGGCTGAGCTCCGCATTCAACCTGGGAATCCTAATTATACGGTACTGTGCAGAGAATGTTGGGAAATTTATTTATATTTTATCTTAGCTGAGGCCATTTTTTATATGCAGGGACTGTTTATACTAACTTCTACGATTCTATTTTTATTTTCACTTTGTGGAATTAAGTTATGTCTCAGTTCATTTTTCCTCAGTTTGACCAAACACCAACTTATTTCCTCGCAGCGAGTAAAAATTCCAAATATCCCATCTGGATGTGTAAAGAATTAGTGTTACTGGTTGTTTGGTAAAAGTTTTTAAGGCTGCAGCTATCGAATATTTTAGTATTCTATCGAATATCCCGATCAATTAATTGAGTAATCGAATAAAAAGTTATGGTTCAGTTATATAAAAAAGACTGACAACTTAACAATGAAAACAAGATTTTTTTAAATTATAAGTATAAAATACATTTAGTTGCATTCATATCATGCAAAATATTAACTGTTTCTTTAAAAAAAAAAACTAAAAAACTAAAACGACCTTCACAAATAAATATAAAGATCGGTGCAAAACGCGAACTTTTTTAGCTAAGGTCAACTAAACGATATATTTTTTATGATCGAATTATTCGAGTTACTCGAGTAATTGTTGCAGCCCTAAAAGTTTTAATTAGCTGCGATGTAAAAGTACTGATTAGTTCTCACATTTCATTTGTACATACTGTTTTGAGTAAAATGTTAAGACTTGACTTTAAAGGCAAAATATGTAGGATTTTCTATATTATGCTTTTTAAAATTAAGGTAATACCATCATTAGAGATCTAAAAAACATGTTGTTTGCCATAATTTCATATGCGATTTATTTTAATTTTAAAAAGTTATTGATATTTTATGAATTTTTTCGATGGTCTGGCAAACATGTAGTACTTTTTTCAACCACTAGATTAAGTATAAGCCAGTTTTTGGCTATCTCTTGAATGTTGCCACTCTGTGTAACAGTGAGGAATAATACTCGTTTCTGCCCCCCTGTGGTGGTTAGTGGAAGTGACGGTTGTGATTTTGCTCATTACTGTCACCTGGTATTGGAAATAAAAGTCATTATTTTCTACATAGTATACCTTTAAAAAAAGAAGTGTCCGCTCTCTGTAAAGTGATGATGATTCAGAACTTTATTGACAGAGAAAAGTTAGTTTTTTTGTTAAAGTCTGCTGTTGTGTTATCCTTTTGTTTTATCTGACCAGTTGTCCAAAACCCAGAGGTAAAACTTTAAAATGTTACAAAACTTTTAAAAAAATCAAGAGATTAAGAGAAGGAGTGAGATATGTCACATGTACAGCTTTAAATGTTTATTATCAAACTTAACTAATTGCCAGCTGTTCGTCTCAAACTGTTCTCTGTTGGATAGACTGTCATATTAATTTTTTCTATTATTTTTTGTTGATTCCGTCATTTGCCTGTTTTCTCTCTTGTAGGTCTCTTTCTTTTCAAATGAAAACAAAACAATCATTACATTTTTGTAACAAGAATAACTAAAAATTACATGGAAGTAGAAAGTTTAGTTAAATTGATAGTGTATTTGATGGAAACACAGTTATTGTTTCTCTGTCTTTACAGCTGTCTCTTAAGTGTCGAGCCCCTGAAGTTTCTCAGTACGTCTACCAGATGTATGACTCCATCCTGAAGAACTGAGCTGCTCCATCTCACCTGATGGCTCCTCTCCTTCATCCTGGCAACAAACTTCAGTGTTTCTTCTTCTTGCCTTCTTTTTTTGGTTGTTTATCTGCAGCTAACTGTCACAGCAAGAGAAGCCAAGCAGTAACTGATTGATAATTAATGATCTAAAAAGATTCCTCAACAAAATCGGTTGGCCAGTTTCATCCAAAACAGATTGATGGTGAATTGTCTTGTAGTTAAAATTCATTATTACAGTTTTCTTATTGTTTGGCAATTATTTTGTTTACTACACTCAAATTACACTTCCCATGTTAATCATATGAATTCCATCGTTATGAATAATGGTGACACTGTTTAAATGAAAGCCATTGCTCTTTTACAAAAAAAGTTGTTTAAATTTCTCTTGAATTGGTATTTGCTTCAACAGGAACTCCAGATCGATGTTGTTCTGTTGTCTGTTGCTATTAATGTGCGAGAAAGGTTGACTTAAACACAATATAATTCAGTAGTTTTTCTTGAAATTTGTGCCGCGTTAAAATGCTAACAATACATGTGCATTGCTCTAATTGTATGGTACATTGTATAATTATTGCACAGTAACTGCTTTAATTTCAAACTGTTGGTGTTTAGTTTCGTGTTTTATCTAAAAAAGAGGTGCTTGTAAAAAAAAAAAAAGAAAAACAGAAGACATTTGATTAAACCCCATCAAAACCCTTTTTCTTTTTGCTCAGAAGCTTTTGAGACAAAAAATTAACACAAATATGGGAAAAAAGATGTATTGAGAAATTCTAAATGAAAATGTGTACAGTGAATATCAATGTTAGCATAGCAACAGACTGTTGTTATCAGTCGAGCAGCTTTTATTGGCTGATGCCACACAGCACATTCATCTATTAGAAATGATTTTACTACCAATGCTTAAACCACTGCAGTTGTTTATTGTGCCACTCCATTTTACTCCGAGTCTTTATCTACATGCCCTTTTTTACTGCAGCCACATAGTTTTTCCTCATGGCTTTTATAAATCTGTTGTCATTCCTATTTATTGTGTATCTACCTCCATATGATTGTTTCAGCAGCTCCAGTTATTTTCCCCTTTTCATCTGAATACTGTTGTTTTTGTAACGTTCATGCCAGCCAAATCCAACTCACAGGACCAAGTGTTCTTTTAAAATCCAATGCAAGGTTTATGTTTTAATAACATTTGTGTGATAATCTGATGTTGGCACCTTGTGGTAGTGCTTAAACCTACAGGCACCGAGTCGTTGTGTGGTCCAGTTATGATGTGTGTTCTATGACTCTGAAAATGAAATAAAGATCTTCTATTCTAGTCCACAGAGAAAGTTTGTTTTAGTGTTCTGATTGTCAGAGTGAATAAAAATTTAAATATGTCTGCATGAGCTGCTCGTGTTTTGTTTTGACTTTATTCTTGGTTTTCCCAATTTCCTCTGACTCCAATCAACAGCAGGAAAATAATCCCAAAATAAAAAACTCAGCTAAACATCTTGAAATTCTAGACATCATGAGGATATGTTGTAAGTATTGAGCTGCATGAGGATTATGTAAGTGCAACATTAATGTTGGGAAAGATAAAAATGTTAAAACTGACCAACATATTTTAACAGTTTATCAGCACTACTGATAACTTTCAAATGCAGCAATGTTTTGCACGTTTCTTTGCCTTTGCAGCCAATTTAATTCAAAACTTTATTAATCTCCGAAGGAGAAATTATATAAATCATGTGTTTATGAGAAGATAAACACAAAAATCCAGAAAGAAAACATATCCAACGTAACAGCAACAACTTTATCGAAACCAACTGTATCCAGCCACATTTAAACTTTTGTTCGGTTTCTACAGTGACTTTTGAGAACAACATGTACTCAGTGCCAGCGCAGCATGAATGAATGACTGTGTCCTCCGTCCAGCCCTGAATCACAAATCATGCTGCCTGTCTGGGAGAAAAACAAAGCTTTTCACCCAAGATGCAGGCAGAGGCAGACGCTTCTACAAAAACCATTTCTCAGATTTTATTGCTTGTATGTCTCTGTTTCTTCAGTTCAAGTAAGTAGCCTTTACTAATCTAATTCACTTGCAAAAGACAAATTGATTGAACTGAAAAAGTTAATGAGAGTTTAAAACATATTTATAAGCTGCAAAACATCAAGTAAGATTGTTTTCATGTTTCTGTAAGTATGAAAGTTGAAATGAAAATGTAAAAACTGATCTAATCTGTACACAATGTTATCTTTTGCATTTATTTAATGTTCAGAGCGTGTTCAGAGAGTCTTTCAAGTGGTTCAATGGGGGAAGGGAAATGCAATCAGGGAGTAAATCAGATCATTTCATGCTTTATTTGGCAAAATACAAAAATCCCTCAAACCAGATAAAGTTACACGTCTCTAACAATGTTTGTGCAATTATATACATTTACTCAAACCCTCACAAAAGTGTTGTTTGTTTTTTTTGTTGGGAGTAAAGAATTGTATCCGACTGTTTGTGTTCTTTAAGTCTTACATCCCCCTGTAAGTAACATAATAATTATCTAACCAGGCTGTACAAGAACCAGTTTTCAGCTGGGATTGTGTTGTTACTGTCCTGCTATTGTTGTATGTAGCAGCTGAGTCACAGAGCTGCTCTGTTTCTGCAAAACTTGCAACTCTGGATTGCTCCTGGTGCTCCGTTCATGAACTGCCAAAAGGGAAATTTGAATAAACAATGTTCACTTTTGTTGGTTTATGCGAGCCCATCCTATAGATGGACAGCTGTTCCTTCACCAACAAAGATCTGCCAAGTAAAATGGCTCCAATATGGGGCAGTAATATGGCGTGGATATCAGCTAGAAAAACACAGCAAGCCTTCCTTTCTTCCAAAACTATTAATGCTATACTACAGTAGACAAAACTGTTTCACCAAAATCATTCATCAATTTGTATGGTACAATGCAAACATGCAAATGCCCGTGCAATGGTTAGTTTCTGCAGGAAACAATGTTCTACTTTGGCAGAGAAGGAAAAGTCCAAATGTATCAGGTTGGCTGCAATCTACACAATCACCACTAGGTGTCACCAAGTCTGACAAACTGGTCAATTAAATCAGTGTTTCCCAACCCTGGTCCTCAAGGCACACTGTCCTGCATGTTTTAGATGTTTCCCTGTTCCAACACAGCTGAGTTAAATGATCAAATTACAAGACAAGTTGTTTGGTAATTTGCTCATGCAGGACAGTGTGCCTTGAGGACCAGGGTTGGGAAACACTGATATAAATAATTGGGGAGATGTGCACCTGCAACAGATGCATGTATTTCCCATGACCTATGACCTTTATTATATAAACAATGTAATTACAAACAGGACAATAGCATCATTTAACTGTGTCGTATTGTAAAAGCGTGAACATGCTAATTGAAATCTGGATTTTTTTTCCTGTTCTTCTTCAGGTGACGTGATGGCTGTAAATATGACAATCCCAAATACTCTGATTAGAGGAACAGTTGGAGGTGAGGCTCTTCTGTCGGTTCGCTACAACAGTTTCAGTCTGGATGTGCCGGTCATCAAGTGGCAGCTCAAGAGGGAAAAGTCTGTTACTGTTGTCCAAACGATTGGAACAGACATCATTGGAACCCTGAGGCCTGAGTACCGGGACCGGATCCTGGTGTTTGAAAATGGGACACTCCTTCTTCACAACCTCAGACTCTCTGACGATGGAACATATGATGTAGAGATCTCAATCACAGATGATATCTTTACAGGAGAGGGCAGCATAACGCTCACTGTGGATGGTAGGAAGATATGTTTTCTTTAAAGATTCTTTAAAAAAAATCTAAGTATGTTATTTCACCTTCTTATGTGGCAAAAGACACGCATCAATGTCACTCTGTAAACCAAAGACTTATTTAAACTTAATTATTAATTACTTAATTGCAATTTGAGATTAAATGAAAAAGGACCCAAGATCACAGGTTGATCACAACCGATTAAAAAATAAATCAAGTTAAGATTTACATTTGTATCAACGTTGTTTCTGGGTTCATCACACAGACTTTTGGATTGTACATCTTAACAGCTTAGAGGAACCATGTAAATTATATCAAACGACTCTTTAGAAGCATGACAGAGGAGAAGCAGGAAGCCATATTTGCTGATCACAACAACATTGTTTTCTTCATCCGAACAGAAAGTATTGTTAACGCTATCAAACAGATTGTAACACTTTGTTTCTGTCAATGCTTAAATTTGTTTGAGGTCAGCTGGTTTACTGTGAAGGTTTAAAGAACTGGAACCTTCATGGAGATATTTTCTCTTTGTCTCAAGAGGCATCTGTTCCAGCTGTAGGTGGGAGAAGGTATCCAGGGAATCCTATGAGCTCATCAGACTCTTAGTCATTTTGTCATGCTGAGATGTTGTTTTCTTCTACATTTCTTCTACAAAAAAAAAAAAAATACATATATATATATATATATATATATATATATATATATATAAAATTTATTTTTTTCATTCCACAAAAACCTGCCTGCTTGCCTGCTTATACATAGTTGTCTTTATTTTTGTTTATTGTTTGAGTGAATCATTACTGCGTCTACTATCATCTTTATATAGAGGCGGTTTCCAGGCCTTACGTCCAAATGGAGGCTTCATCCGTACTGGAGCTCAGTGAAAACTTCATCCTGAACTGCTCCCACGACAATGGAACCAGGATCACATACAGGTGGTTCAAAGGTGGCAAACTCCTGATTAATGAAACTCGGCTTGTGTTGTCACCTGATCGGAAGATGTTGACCATCACAAGAGTGTTGATGGCAGATGATGATATCTACAGCTGCTCAGTGGAGAATCCTGTGGGAAACATGACAAGCCTGCCTGTCAGGCTGGCTGTGTACAGTAAGTGATTAGCTGTCGGTCACAGATATGAGTTAAACCCGTCGACCTGACATTATAACATGGGAAGCAGAGATTAAGGCCAAAAATCAATAAAACAAATTATGTTTTAAAGCATCAAATAACTCATCACAGCAACATATTATATTTTTTTCATTTTAAATATACAGCAGCAAGGTAAAAGCTATGTGAATCAAAACAAAAGTCAGTAACTGATCTGATCTTCAACTTCCTGTTCTGGTTGGATGTCCAGCTTCTAAGGATTTTTTCTATGGCTGCAGATGATTGATAGAAATACACTATCTCCATTTCCAGTGGTTGTGACTGACAGATGCGCATTAGGATATGGGATTAACATTGGGATTGGATTGGAGGTGAAAGGGAGTTTAGGTCATAATAACAACAAAAACCAAAAAATAAAACAAACTAAGCCCATAGTGATTTATAGCTAACATGATTACATGTACATTTATTCACTTAAGTCAGTAACATGTTAAATATTCACATCATAAAAGAACCTGGAAGTGTAGTATATACTGCAGTTATACTGACTTTAATAATGTGTGACATCAGGAAGAAGTTCCCTCTACATCATCCTTTCCACTGGAGGAATCTTTCTCCTCATCACCTTGGTGACCGTATGTGCATGTTGGACTCCATCTAAAACGTAAGATCTTATATTTCTTCAAAATTGACACAAAACTTACTCACAAAACACATAAACAAAAAAAAAAGGTACATTAAACATTTACTTATTTTTTTATTTAGGACAAATAAGCAATCAAGAAAATCTTTATCCAGGATTTATGGCCACTCTCGTCACACACGCCTTAATCAAAATGGTACAGTCGTTTTCCACTGTTTCACTGTGATTTTTCATACAATCTACACAAAATTCTAACTGTAATTTTGTCTAAAGCCAACTTGAGCACGTCTGTAAATAACAGTACTATATATTGTGCTTAATTACAGATGATTTGTTCCCAAAAAGGACAGAACATAATGGGATAAATGCAGTAACGTCACTTTACATCCTCCAGCAAAAGGTACCACTTTCATCACCACTCTGTTTTTATTACAGCTTATCGCTAGTTTCTCAGTCTGATACAAAAAAGGATATAATTTAGCAAATCTTGAAGGCATGCTGTCCGATTCTTGATCATTTGCTCATCATCCTTTTTCATTTCATTCATGAGTAATTATATCGATAACCTGCTATATTCTTTATATCTGCTGTTTTCAGTTACGTTTGTTATTTAATTGCGCCCGTATTTACATCCAATATCATTTAATTCTGAATGATGAACATGAACCTGAATTCTGTTTCAGCTAAATGTTTGTTCATATTCTAAGCTATTGCAAAATAATCAAACAGATCTGTAGATTTTTGATCATTTTTAAGAATCACTGCGGTCTCAATTATGTTCTTGAAGATATATATAATAACAAATACAAAAAAAATTAAAATGTGAAAAACACTTAAAGCTGCTATACTTAATTTGCATAACATATTTGCTTAACATATTTTTTCTTAATGCCCATTAAAAACGTTTTAACACAGTATAGAGAAAAGCATGTTGTGAAAATTAAAAAAAAAGACGAAAAAAAAAATTTAGTGGTTCTCCCGTATTTGTCTAAAAACATCAACCAATCAAATGGTTCGGTCCAAAAGGAATGATTGGACAGTCTCTCCAGCCGTACGGACTTCCGCATTTATTTGGCCTCTATGCTCCTAAAAAACTGAAACATATTACCGCAGCACACCACTGCTGTTCACCGCTCTACCATGTCACAGCAGGAGAAACAGCTGCCGGCTGGTTCCGCGTCAGGTTCAGGACAAAGTAACAATTAATGTCAGTTGTTCGTTGTTGATTCCACCATGTTACGGTACTTGAATGAACTGCGGACCAGTGTCTAGCACTCGGTCGTTTTCTGGGGCTACGTGTGTTTCCAAACCTGGGGGGGCGTGGTTTAGGAATTCTACCCAACGGGAGGGACAGAGAGTTCTGTGACTTTGTTGACAGTCTAAGCTTGGCCATTTCAAATCAGGGATAACAGCTTTAATAGAAGTTCGGTAGCATCATGTTTTTGAGTTTGTGACCTGACTGGATCTGCACGAGGGGTTGAATTCTGAACTGCTGAGTGTAAGAGGAAATGGAAAGATGACGTATATAACTGGTACAAACACATTTGAAAATGACACCTTTCACAGATATGCCAACAGGGATGGTCTCCTCATTAATCTATTTTCTGTTCCTTGACAATGTTTCTCGCAATCCATCCATGTTGTGTTTAACTTTGTGGTGTTAGCGTGAGGTGGTGTAAATTTGATACTCTTGCTTGCAACCAGAATGTATTTAATGCCACAAATAAAAGTTCCTGTTTATATTTTTTGTACTTGTTGCTTTTTAATCTTGAAACCAGCACAAAGGACAAACGAAACATCATCACTATATCACATCCTTATGCTACAATGGGGCCCCCAAAACCACCTTCTCTCTTTGACAGTGAATTTCATCCACATTATGATGCAAAAACAGGAAGAAGGTGTCTCAAGCTTGAAGGGGCTAATAAAAGCTCAGAAGGAAGCAAAATACTCGCAAAGCAAAGGCGCCACCTGCTGAGTAACCTGAGAGTCGTCCTCTGTGTGAAAACCACACAAATAAAATGCAACATTTTAACAATAAATTAATGTTGGGGGGCCTCTTGTTTTGCAGGATCCCTCCATGGATGACTCCTCCAGTAACAGCATTGGATCTCCTACTGAACTCGACTACCCACCATCCTACACCACTTCCCCCAAATACACAGATTCCCTGACAGCTGGGACGCCCGCTCGTTGCATCCCCAGCTACACCTGACACCTGACGCTGAGTGGCACGGCAGGTTCTATTTGAAGTCTTCAGTGGATCTTTAAACAATGTCCCAGCATTTTACTTTTTTTTTTTGTATTGCTAGCCTTCATGCATAAGAAATTTAAATTCTTTATGGATCTATCATTTATCCGCTGTATGGGTCACCAGTAACATTTCATTTCTTCAAGCCCGTTCGAAAAATGTTAATGATCCATTCTGTGTTTACTAACTTTGCCTGCATTAAAATATTCTCTAGAATTAGAGTTTTCATCTGGATCTATTTAGAAATGGGCCAAGCAGGAAGGACTTTTCGTTGAGGAGCAACCTCTCTTTCCTATGTTTTAACCTGAAACAGTAAAACATTTTTTTTTAAATTCCAAAAAGGTACTAGAAATGTATTTAGGTTATAAAACTTTGGCTTTATTGAACCAAAGTTGTGAAGAAGTCTTAAATTTGACCTGTTAAATTATACAATCAATAAATGAACGGGTCCAAATAAGAAAGAAGACACAAGATAATTATAAGAAATATTACTGTTATACAAGTTAACAGTGTGGAACATGTTCTGTGGTTTACAGAGAAAATAAGAATTTACTTTGTGATTATTTCTGATAGTATATATTTGTATTTTAGTTACACTAGATTATTTTAAGGTCATGGCAGAATGCAAATTATTTGAATTTTATACAAACTTTATTAACGTGTGAAGTTCAAATAAATTAGTGTTTTTTAAAAATGATCTCTATCGTGTTGTTTCGATTTTCATGTCCTTTGAAATCTGCCTTTTCACTGGAAGGTGAGAAATACAGAGATGATTACTGACATTTCTGTAAAGTGTAAATAATCTTTGAACTCAGAATCAGAATCAGTTTAATTTTATTGGCAAGTGTAATTTCCATAGTACCAGGAATTTGTCTTGGGTGAAGGAGCTCATACAAAAATAAAAGTAAAAATAATAACTAGAAATGTGAATGCTGATAGCCAAATCTCACCAGCTGAATGAGTTCAACTGCTGAATAGACATGCTTGCTAGTTATCCTTACCTACAAGCTAAACAGAGTAAAAAAAAAAACCATTTAAAGACACTTTAAAGATGTTTCATGGCTGGGAGCTGGGGCTCAGTACTCGTACTCCTTGACCTGTCTGCTGCTTTCGACACCGTCAACCACCTCATTCTCCTCTCGACGCTATCTAAGCTTGGCATCTCGGGGCCGGTCCTCTCGTGGTTCACCTCGTACCTTGCGGAAAGATCTTTCAGAGTCTTGTGGCATGGACAGATGTCCAGTCTGCATGAGCTGGCGACGGGTGTCCCGCAGGGCTCGGTCCTTGGTCCTCTCCTCTTCTCTTTATACACCACCTCATTGGGCGAGATCATTCGCTCCCATGGCTTCTCCTACCATTGCTACGCTGACGACACTCAGCTCCTCCTCTCCTTCCCTCCAGACGATACCTCCGTCTCAATGCGGATATCTGCCTGCCTCTCAGATATCTCGGCGTGGATGAGGGATTGCCACCTTCAGCTTAATCTGTCCAAAACTGACCTCATTGTCTGTCCTGCCAGTAACTCCTTACCTCCTCAGATAAGCGTGCAGCTTGACTCCATCACGCTGTTCCCCAAAACCTCCGCCAGAAACCTTGGTGTCATACTGGACAACCAGCTGTCCTTCAAGGAGCAGGTTAACTCCGTAGCTCGCTCATGTCGATTCGCTCTTTACAACATCAGGAAAATCAGAGCCTTCCTCACAGACCACACCACACAGCTTCTGGTCCAGGCCCTGGTCTTGTCCCGCATCGACTACTGCAACTCTTTGCTGGCCGGTCTTCCGGCGTCCTCGGTTAAACCTCTGCAGATGATTCAGAACGCAGCAGCACGTCTGGTCTTCAACCAGCCCAAGAGGGCTCATGTCACTCCGCTGCTCATTTCTCTGCACTGGCTTCCAGTTGCAGCACGCATCAAATACAAAGCTCTGCTTCTGGCTTACCAGACTCTAACACACACAGCTCCTACCTACCTTCACTCCTTCATCCAAACCTACATTCCCACGCGTCAGCTACGCTCAGCCGCTGAAAGACGCCTAGCGCTTCCACCACAACGTGGCATGAGGTCATGTTCCAAACTCTTCTCCTCTGTTGTCCCCCGATGGTGGAATGACCTACCAAACTCGGTCCGATCCTCAGAGTCGGCAGCTACTTTTAAGAGCAGACTTAAGACTCACCTCTTTAAAGAACACTTTCAGTCTTAATGTGGAATTGATTTATGATAGCGATTTGGGAGTTTATCTCTACAAAAAAAAAAATAAATAATAAAAAAAAAAATAAAGAAATTGATACACTTGATGTATCAGCGTCAGAATTAAACTGGACTCCAAACAGTCCGCCTCCTTATATTGTTTCCTTCTCTTTGATTTCTTGCTTGTATGTTCTCTCAATGTAAGTCGCTTTGGATAAAAGCGTCTGCTAAATGACAGTAGTAGTAGTAGTAGTGGGAGCTTTGTAGTGTTTTAAAGCACCGCTATTAGCTTGTTGGACTCAGTTAGTTTTCACCTGTTAATTAGCAGGTAACAACCCCCACAACATTAAAACAGCAAATGTGTAGAATACATATTTCCTAAACTTGGTTTTGTAAATGGACAACTGTTTATATTAATAATATAAATATATAATGTTTTTAAGTAAAATACTGAAATATGTACTTTAACACTTTAAATTGATAATTGGTCCATTAACTAGATGATCACTGTCCCCATGAACTGGTTGTCAGTCCAACACTGACCTTTTAAATATCCCCGAAATTTAATTATGTTATTAACACTTATTTAAAGCTTATCCTTTAAATTTTCAACCTATTTTTAGTTCTCTTCAACTCTAAAACATGTTGATCACATATTTAGGAGAACAAAAAGAAGACAAATCATAGATATGCAATTACTGTATTTTACTTGTATATAAATTGTAGCCCCCACCCCCACCCCTCCTTTATACCTTCAACCTGTCAGATGAGAATGAGCTTTTGTGGCTAAATTTGGCTCATTTACATGACGAGCTGAAGCACTTAGGTAAATTAATTTGCATTGTCCATTGAAAATGGTCTTGTATCAAGCTAACAGTGGATTCTGATTTTTATAAATCCTGCAGAAAAGTCACTACAGGGCTTTTAAACATTATTATGTTATTCTGATTTTGACTCATCAAGCTGTACCCGGACTTTCTGTCTTCATTTTCATTCAATAGACAAGTAAAAATCTTGTATATTCTGGAATTGTCCATCCACACAGATGGAATAAAGAGTGTATAAACAGACATGGTCCTTTTAAAATCTACTGCTGCTTCTGTTTCCATACAGCAGGGCTGTTCATTCCAATGGTGCTTTTTCCAGAGAGGAAAGGAATGATCATCTCAAACAGCAGGATGCAGCTCGCCATTCCTGCAGAAACACATGGATGAGACAGGAAGTTGCTTTACAGATGCTCTACCACCTGTATGTCTCGTATGAATCATCTGAACAGACAGGATGAATCAACCTGAACTTACAAAAAACACAACGTTTTCAAAATAAATACAGAAATTACGAAATAGCAAAAATAGTTAATAAATTAAAATATAGTTCCATTAAAGGATGGAAAGTGGACAGTTTAACAAATGCAGCTTCAGCAGTGTACCATGACTAATATTAAATACAACACAAGCAGGCACAAGGTGACTGATCCAATTAAAATGATGTTTTTAGGTATGAATTTACCAATTTTGTAGTTTACAGTTTTTAACATTAATATTTCTGAATTATCAAGAAAAGAAGAATGAGGTTGCCTTTTTTTACCTAAACAAGTACAGAACTTCCAATTTGAGTAAATTTGTATATTTTTCATATCAAGCACTAGATGACACGATTAAAGGAACTTAAGGCAGCTTTACAAAATCTGACTCAGTGCTGCCGCGACAGGCGCTGTGGCTAACTGCAGCCACCAGCCAAGCCGGCACGGGAGCGCGCACAGACACTTTACAGACTGTTCGTCTTCACAGCACTGCACCAGGGAGGCTAACATACTTCACGTCAGGTCTCTCCACTCTGTTATTTGATTTGATCTCATCATTTTCATACTGTATCAGGCTCTAAACACGACCTATAATGTTTTCTCACCTGGTCACAAGGAAATGAGCCATGTCAGCATCCGTTTTCACTCCCAAATGCAGCTGAAGTTCCCTCCATGAACCGAACGCATATCCAATATTTATGCGGGTGCCTGCCCGGCTTCGGTCATATATTTTTTTAGACTCACGAGATGCCGCTGATAAAGTCTTTTTTTTCTTCGTGGTGCCACTTTTTTGGGGGG
>SSNP01000284.1:1316-38451 GCA_006937955.1 Pachypanchax playfairii
AAACTGTATTTGACAACGTGGCAGATAGTGTTCTTTAGTTAATTGATGATAAACTGTTATCATAAGTCATATTTGTCTAGGTTCCATAGTGTAATGGTCATCACATCTGTTTAACACACAGAATGTTCTGGGTTCAATCCCCAGTAGAATCATAAATATAGACCAGACATTAAATTTGATATTTATAATACTACTACTACTGTCATTTAGCAGACACTTTTATCCAAAGCGACTTGCATTGAGAGAACATACAAGCAAGAAATCAAAGAGAAGGAAACAATATAAAGAGGCGGACTGTTTGGAGTCCAGTTTAATTCCGACGCTGATACATCAAGTGTATCAATTTTTTTTTTTTTTTTTTGTAGAGATAAACTCCCAAAATCGCTATCATAAATCATAAATCAATCCCACATTAAGACTGAAAGTGTTCTTTGAAGAGGTGAGTCTTAAGTCTTCTCTTAAAAGTAGCTGCCGACTCTGAGGATCTTACCGAGTTTGGTAGGTCATTACACCATCGGGGAACAACAGAGGAGAAGAGTTTGGAACATGATCTCATGCCACGTTGTGGTGGAAGCGCTAGGCGTCTTTCAGCGGCTGAGCGTAGCTGACGCGTGGGAATGTAGGTTCCATAGTGTAATGGTCATCACATCTGTCTAACACACAGAAGGTTCTGCGTTTAATCCCCACTGGAATCATAAACATTGACTAAACATTACATTTGATATTTATAATAGCTGGATTTTTCAACCCTCAAGGCAAAACCACCTAGAAATGTACGACTGCAAAAACACAAAATCTGCAGTATAGTGGTCATCACATCTGCTTTACGTGAAGAATATCCAACAATTTTGTTATTCTTTGATATCATTTATTGTTAATATAAAGTATTGAAATCTTTTAAAAAACTGATCAAATCATGGTAAAGAATACATTTTCCAAAGTCCATAGTAATCCCTGTTATGTAAAAGGCCAACAGGATAACTTCTCCAATGTCCTCATAAATGAGAAGTGGGCATTTTCTTTTTTAAGAGTTTGTCATACCAAGTGTCATGCGTGCACATGGTCCTAGTTGTACTCAGCCAGTTTGCAAGCTAAAGTTGTATCAAACTGGAATCGATAAAGTGGCAGTTGGGGGACTTTACTTTGTTGATGATCAACTGTTATTTCAGTTTATAGGTTCCATATTGTATTGGTCATCATATCTGCCTCACACGCAGATGGTTCTGGGTTTAATCCCCAGTGGAATCATTAATATAGACCTTTCAATGATCTGTGATATGTGTACTTCTCTTCTATTTGAAATTCCATGCAAATCCACCCTTCGATCCAAATACAAGAGTGTAAAGAAAGACCTTTTTATTTTTGACTTCCGGTGGCGCTGCGTTACACGCGACCCGGGCTTTGGTGTCTCGCTGCTTCAACTGTTATCTCAGTTTATAGCTTCCATAGTGTAATGGCCATCACATCTGCCTGACACGCAGAAGGTTCTGGGTTCATTGCACATGGTCGCAGTAATTCTTAACAGAACTATTGGAACATCCTGGTAAAAAAGAATTATAATAAGCAAGTTTAAAAATACTAAATTCCTGAACTAATGTTTCTGCATTACTCTGATTCAAAATGCTTCTAATGTTAGCAACGTTACGCAGGCAGAAGTAGGCTGTCCTGGTTACATCTTTTATATGAAAACTACAGAACAATAATGACACCCAGATTCTTTAACTCCTTGTTGGAGGCCAAATAAGGCCATCCAGAGTAAATAACTGACTACACAGCTTGTTCCTAAGGTTCTAATGCCCAAAAGTCACAAACCTTGTCTTGTCTGAGTTTAAAAACAGAAACCTGAGCAGATTTTACATCATTAAGACAAGCTTGTAATCTCTGTAGCTGGTTGGTCTCATCAGGCTTCATTGATAGATATAACTAAGTATTATCAGCATAAAAATGGAAGTTCATACCATGTTGTCTAATAATTTTACCAAGCGGTAACATATATATAGTAAAGAGGATTGGTCCAAGCACTGAACCCTGAGGAACTCCATGACTGACTTTGGTATATGAAGAAGATTCATTATTTACATGAACAAACTGGAATCTTTCAGTTAAATATGATTCAAACCAGTTTAATGCAGTTCCCTGAATCCTGATCTCATATTCAAGTCTCTTCAATAGGATCTTATGATCTATAGTATCAAATGCAGCACTGAGATCTAACAGGACAAGGACAGACACAAGTCCACTGTCTGAGGACATGAGAATATCATTAGAAACTTTCACCAGTGCTATTTCAGTGCTATGATGAGCTCTAAATCCTGACTGGAACTCTTCAAAAAATAATTACTATGTAAATGATCACATAAATTTTCTAAAATTTTTAGATGAAGGGTAAATTGGATATAGGTCGATAATTACCTGGAGATCCTGGATCAAGATAAGGTTTCTTATAATTACAGCAACCTTAGAGGTCTTAAAGGCACATATCCATTCATTAAAGACATTTTGATCATGTCCAATATCCATGTGTTAATCAATAGGAAAACCTCTTTTAAGCCTGTATTCACACATGATAGTCTGGTGGACTCGGTTCGATTGGGGACCAAAATTGCAACATTGTTGCTGTTTTTAGTTTGTGCGGTTTGGATTCACACTGCACTCTATGAACTGAACCAAATAACCTTTGGAGCATGTTACACACCCGCTTGTGGTGGCGCTGTAGAGTTTATGCAATACTTGTTACTGCACTTCCTGGTGCTGCCGCGAGAGAGTGAAACATAAACAAACATGGACTAGCACCAGATTCTGGTGCTTTTGGGATCTTTTATGTTTGGTGAATGTACCAGATCATCATTCTGCAGCACTGGACTCAGAATGAGCAGATAACAAGACAGAGAACCACACGAGGCGGCTGAGACGGCTACACAATATAGTCCACTTCCTGCTTTTGGTGCGGTCCCAGTGCGGTTGCGTTCACACTTGCAATCGAACCTCACCAGAGTTTGTTTCAATCAAACCGAGACCCACGTTTTTAGATGGACTAGAGTTTGATTGTTTGGTCCGAATCAGAGTTTGGTTGCCTGTTCACACCTCCCCAAACGAACCAGACTTTCTGTGCAAACGAACTAGAGTTCGATTCAAGCGGACTAAACAGGGCTGTGTCATGTTTTGAGGTTGGAGTGAACACTAAAGTTTTACCCAGACTTCAGACCGACACCAGAGTAAAAGTTAAGACAATAATTTATTGTTAATCCACAGGAGACAGGTTGTAATAAGACACAGGTTATGTTTTGCAGGAGAACTGGAGGACTGGAACCAGCTGACCTCAGGAGGAGATCTGGCAGTGGAGGAAAGAACAGGTTAGTGGGTTGTACGACTGGAGGTTGATGGTTGCATTTACGATGTGTGGGGATTGTGCTCGCAGACTTACGGGTGGAAGTGATGGTTGTGGACTGAGGAGGCAGCCTGGTCGTGGTGTATCCGAGTGTGATGACGCTGCTGAGGCTCCGTGTGATGATGGAGTTCTTGTGTGCTGGAGCAGGGTGGACAGAGCTGCCTGGCACAACCAGGGCAGGTGTGCGAAGGGTGGGAGGAGAGACAGACTGAGGCAGGAGCTGGAACGGACGTGCTGTAACACGTCGGGAACTGGAGCTGAGTCCTCAGACAGACGGCGCAGCAGATGGCCAGCGCGGGAAGTGGAAGCACTCAGGAGCAGAGAGATGAACCCCGGAGGGAGAAGGAGGAAGATAAGGACGAGGTAAGTATCTAGGAGAACAATCACAGGTAAAGCACTATTAACGGCCACATGTTACCACATAAAGTCGTGGAACCAACTGGCGTCTGTCTCTGATTCCTCCTCAGCTTATATCCCAGCCCGGGAGGGGCTGGGCGATGAGCCACACCTGCGCCTGATCAGCTGATGGCACCAGCGGCTGCCACACCCTGGAATGACAGATTAGCAGGAGACACAAACAAACCACACCACACACCAGAGCTGGAACCTGACAGGCTGGTGTGAATACACCCTAAGAGTCTGGTTGGAACAGGCTCCAACATACAAGTAGATGGTTTAGATGAAGCTATAATTTGTGTTAACTCATCAAGATCAGCTGGACAGAAACTGTCTAAACATGTTTCAGATTCTGAATTCTGATCGCTCTGAAATCTTGATTTTTTTAATCTATTGCTTGCTAATAAGAAATCAGGCTCAGTATTAAACAACTGTTGCTGATGTTGTTTTAAAAATGTCAAAGTTTCAACATCAGCATGTTTTCTTATCTGCCACTGTTTTATACTTGTCTGTAGTCTCTGTAAATATAATTTAACAATGTATTACATAGATCAAAACTTAAATATAAAATAAAAAAGAATGAATCAACCAAAAGAAACATTACCACTTATGTTCCTTTTCAAATACTTAAGTACATTTTTCATGTTGAAGAAGCTCTTGTGGTGAATAGAATCATGTTGAAAGTGTTTATTGATAAAATGTTGGATTACATTTCAAAATAAGAAATAAGTGATCAGTGACAGTTGTGTCTCTGAGTTTATCACTGACTTGCGTAATAGTACGCAAGGACATTTTTCCCTTACTTATCTCTGTTCAGAGCTTTAAAAAAAATATGCTGTAGAAATTATGTTTAGCAAAGACAAATATAAGCGTGCCATCTGCTGGAGAAACATGAAACAGAGCAGTCAATCAGAGTCACTAATTTCTGGACCTTGATTTAAAAGAGTGTTTTTGACAAAAAAAAAAAAAACAGTTGCATTTTGCAGTGTTTCTGTAATATTATTATCATTATTATTAATAATATCAATATTATATAGGGATTCATAGAATAAAAACTTATTCTGGATAAAGGTGTGTTTCTTGATTTGAAAAATGCTGGATGATTACTATTTCCATCCTTCCTTATGTCCACAGGTGTCCCACAAGGCTCAGCACTCTATTTACATAAATGATCTTCCTTCAGTTGGTTCCAGTGTTTTCATTAAGATCTATGCTAATGATACAGTTATTTACACACATTATAAAAACACAACTGAAGTGGCTGATGAACAGTCCATGAGTCATATTGCAGTTACGGCTGCACAAAAGTGGAACTCGGTCCCTCAGAGCATCAGAGAAATTACTACATACAGTCTGTTTAAAAAGCATTTGAAATTAACATCACAATAAATTTTCAACATTTATGATCAATGTACTTGTCCTATCCATATAGTCACTTGTATGTCTTTTATAAATGCATTGTTACGTCGGTTCGGGGGCTGTGCTGCACGGGAGAGTTTTTTGGATATTTTTGGCTCTTTTTAGCTGTTTCCAGATTTGGTTATGATGAGTCTCCATGGCAACGGAAGACTTGTTTATCAGCGTGACCAACTGATAAAACTCTCCCAAATCAAAATTAACAGTGAAATAACACAGCAAATCCCGCTGGAGTTGAAGAGAAAGAGAAGAGGACGCAGGGCAGGAGTGAAGCAAAGAGAAAAGCGGTGGAGATTTAAACCGTTTCTGTCAGGTTCAGTGTATTATGTGCTGTGTATTTTCTGTGTCGGGTGAGTCATCTGCTTGCAGAGAGAAGCTACGCTGGAGCGCGAGGTAGATTGATTACACCTGGTGGAGATCAGAGCTGATGAGGAGCAGGGTGGTACTTAAGGACAAGGCAGACGTTCATTAAGCGCCTGGTTGTTAACCTACATGGTAACTTCTAAGCGCCGTCCTAGTGATTCATTCCTAGTGATTATTCCCAGTGATTATTTCCGAGTTTCTTGTTGTGCTTCGTGTGAGAGTTTTTGCCTGTGTGATTACCTGTTGTCTCCAGGATTATCGTCACCCTGCTCCTTGTGTGTCTGAGGATCCTTCCGTGTCCAGCACCTGATCTCCTGGAACCGCACCTACCTCCCTCCAGCGTTCTCACCCGACCTGGACTCACCACCTCCCCGCACAGCACCGCACTGGACCTGTCCTCCTCCCGAGAGTTTTCTGCCTTCATTCTCTGTGAGTCACGCATCCTCATCCTCTCCCTGCAATATCTCCTGCTCTCATCAACCGGCTCGAGCATTAACTCTCCTCTCCCCTTACAGTCCTGAGATCCACCTGACGCACCAGATCACCGAGCACTATCTCCACTGTATATATATGTACTGTCCACTTGCACCTGTAAATAAACCCGTTCACTTTTGCACCGTAAACGCCTGTGTCTGAGTCTGAGTCCAGCATGTGGGTCAACAAACTGTCAGAGCCCGTGACAGTTTCTTCCAACTGTTGTGATGGGTAACGTCAGATCGCTAGCTAACAAAACGGACGAGCTCGAGGTGCTAACCAGGTCCCAGAGAGAGTACAGAGAATGCAGTTTTATGTGTTTCACCGAGACGTGGCTGCATGAACACATCCCGGACAGTAACGTGTCTGTACACGGCTTTATGACGGTCCGCGCAGACCGCAGTAAGCAACTCAGCGGGAAGCTGAGGGGAGGTGGTATCTTAGTGCTGGTTAACCAGCGTTGGTGTCATCCTGGACATGTCACCGTGAAGGAGAAGATCTGTACGAGGGACATCGAACTGTTAGCTGTGAGTTTCCGTCCATATTATTTACCCAGAGAGTTTACCTGTGTTATTCTGGTAGCGGTTTATATAATACCTGGTACCGCTCCAGAAACTACCTGTGATGTCATCAGCTCCGTTGTTGCAAGGCTACAAACACAGCATCCAAACTCAGTTATGGCGATCTCTGGAGACTTCAACGTCTCCCTCTCTACAGCTTTACCAACATTCCAACAGTTTGTCAGTTGCTCCACCAGAGAAAATAAGACGTTGGACTTATTTTATGTAAATATTAAAAATGCATACAGCTCCTCTGCCCTGCCACCTTTAGGAAGATCTGACTATAATCTGGTTCTTCTCACCTCCACCTACAAGCCCATCGTTCAGCAGCAACCAGTGATCACAAAAACCATCAAAACCTGGTCTAATGATGCTGAAGGTGCTCTGAAAAGTTGCTTCGAGGCTACGGACTGGAATGTCCTCTGTGAACCTCATGGAGACAACATCAACACCATGACTGAGTGTGTGACAGATTATATAAACTTCTGTGTGGACAGCATCGTACCAACAAGAACTGTGAGGTGCTTCCCCAATAACAAACCCTGGATCACCAGAGACCTGAAAAAGCTGCTGAACATCAAAAAGAAAGCCTTCAGGGATGGTGACAGGGAGTTATTAAAGACAACACAAAAACAACCTAAAGCACAAACAAGGAAGTGCAAGGAGGACTACAGGAAGAAGCTAGAGAGTCAGCTCCAGCAAAACAACGTGAGGGATGTGTGGTCTGGAATGAAGAAGATCACCAGCTTCAAGGTAAAGGGGGACCAGACTGATGGAGGTTTGGACAGAGCTAATGAACTGAACATGTTCTTCAACAGGTTCAGTTCCCCTCTGCCTCCATCCCCACAGACCACACACCCTCCATGAGCCCACAGCTTTCCTGTCACACCTCCACGCCGTCACCCTGCAGCTCAGTCATGGACCAGAACACTGCATCATCTTCCTCCACCTCAGAGCACCCAAAGACCTCCTCTGCCTCCACCTCCACTCTGTCTGTGACCTGCAACCAGGTCAAGAAACAACTGGAGAAACTGAACCAGAACAAGGCTGCAGGTCCAGATGGTGTCAGTCCCAGAGTTCTCAAGACCTGCTCAATGCAACTATGTCCAGTTCTCCAGCACCTCTTCAACACCAGTCTGAGACAGAAAACAGTTCCTGTGCTGTGGAAAACATCCTGCCTTGTTCCAGTACCTAAAAAACCACAACCAGCTGAACCAAACAACTACAGACCAGTTGCCCTGACATCTCACGTCATGAAAGTCCTGGAGAGACTCTTACTGGCTCACCTCAACAAGCAGGTCAGCACCTTTCAGGACCCATTACAGTTTGCATATCATAATGGGCTTGGGGTTGAAGATGCCATCATCTACCTGCTTCACAGAGCACACTCTCATCTGGACCAATCAGGCAGCACTTTGAGGGTCATGTTCTTTGACTTCTTAAGTGCTTTTAACACAATTCAGCCTGCTTTGTTATGTGAGAAGCTCCATAAATTCCAGGTGGATTCCTCCACAACCTCCTGGATTTATGACTACCTCACAAACAGACCACAGTTTGTGAGACTGGGGGGTTGTGTGTCTGGGATGGAGGTCAGCTGCACTGGAGCGCCACAAGGAACTGTACTCTCACCATTTCTCTTAACGATGTACACCTCTGACTTCCAGTACAACTCTGAGTCCTGTCATCTGCAGAAATACTCTGATGACTCTGCAGTTGTTGGATGCATCAGTAAGGGACAAGAAGCTGAGTATAGAACTAGTAGAGAACTGGTCAGTCAGTTTGTGAAATGGTGCGGTAACAATCATCTCGTTTTAAATAGCAGCAAAACTAAGGAGATGATTGTTGACTTCAGGAGGAGAAAGAATCAACACAGCAGTATTTCCATCCTAGGAGAGGAGGTAGAGGTGGTGGAGGAATACAAGTACCTTGGAGTTCAGCTGGACAACAGACTAGAGTGGAAATGCAACACAGAATACATCTACAAGAAAGGTCAGAGCAGACTTTACTTCTTAAGGAAGCTGAGATCTTTTAATGTCTGCACCAAGATGTTGCAAATCTTCTATAGGTCTGTTGTGGAAAGTGCAATCAGCTTTGCAGCCATCTGCTGGGGCAGCAGCATCAGAACCAGAGACTTGAAGAGAATCAACAATCTGATCAGGAAAGCTGGATCTGTGCTGGGAGTATCTCTGGAGCCGCTGGAGCTGATGTACAAAAAAGAATGCTGGACAAGCTGATGAAGATGATGGAGGACTCTTCTCACCCTCTGCACGACACAGTGATCAAACAACAGAGTGTGTTCAGTGAGAGGCTTCTTCAGGTCCGATGCAAGACCGAAAGATACAAAAGATCATTCCTGCCTGCAGCCATTAGCCTCCACAACAAGAACAGACCTTGATTGTTATTATTATATTATTGTCTTCATTATTGTTTTTATTATTAACAAAAAAACAAAAACAAAAAAAAAACTACTACAATGTTGAATTTCCCTTCTGGAATAAATAAAGTATTTTTCATTTCATTTTTCATTTCATTCATTTCATTTCATTTCATTTTCATTTCATTTCATTTCATTTCATTTGATGGGATGGGAGAAGGTGTTTGTATTTGATTACTGTAATGCATGTTTTATGTATGCATTTTTATTTATTTTATTAACTTTTATAGCATTTTTCATTATGTTGTTTTTAGGCAGACTATTTTAACACCTGTCAAGGGACTGCAGATGAAAAATAGCCTCTAGGCTAATTCTGACACAATTGCAATTTTGCTGTTAATGTGGATTGTCCCTAAGAAATAAACAAATAAGGAGGATTTCGCTAGTAAAATTATAGTTGTTTTTTTTTATCCATTTGGAAAATGTGAATCACATCAATATGTGGTGTGAACATCAGTTACAGTGTTGATTACTCTTACACAAAGTCCAGGATTTTCTGGGACATGAGACAAACATATAAATATTTGTCATGATTTTATTAGGCCAGACCCAATCGCTGAAAACCCAGGCAGGCACAGCGTTCCATAAAAGGTTTTTATTTACAAAGTGAATGTGAATATATACACAGTGAATGTGGGTAACAATAACAATAGTTGAAAGGAAATGGGATTAGTACAGGGCAGAGATCCAGGGGTGATGATGATAATAATAGAGAGGGGCTTACGTGATCCAGAAGTCCAGGTACAGATGGGGAGGAGGAAGCCTGAGCAAGCCAAACCAAGGAGCAAAGGAGATGCAGGTCCAATGGCAGGTGAGTGTAGCTGAGAGCAGGCAGGGCTTGAGTGTGTAGTTCGAAGGTCAGTAGTGGCAGAATGGTTCCAGCAGGCACGAAGCAGTGAGTAATCCAAGTGGGAGTTCAGAGATGTGGGGAAAATATCAGTGGAGCAACAACCTTCAACAGAAGGAACAAAGATTAATGTGAACAGACTTGACTTCAATACTTAGCGATATACTGTACATGAGGTACAGTCACCAGGATGACTTTCAATGGTCTGGCATTGAGCCCTGATCTTTATACTAGTCCAGATTGTATTGATGAGTCTTGGGTGTTCCTGCTGGCAAAACTGGTCCACAATCAGCATGATGCCTGTGTAGCAAAATGGGCCAATATGTCCAAAACAGAAAGAAAACAACACCACCTAGGACAGTTCAGCCCAAGGAAATATGTTAAGACAAAACAGCAGTACGTTCCTCATAGCTTAATGCAGTTATTCATCCCCGAAGGAGAAGCACATCCATTCTTTAGCAGACAAGGAACTGTCATTCTGAAGAAATATATATACACTTATAGCAAGAGAAAAAAAAGAATTATATTTGACACAACCCACTTCGACCAGATATAGAGGATTATGTACCCAGCATCCAGGTGAGTGTCACTTGAAGCGGGGACTACCACACACGCTTTTGATGAACGTGACAACACACACGCTTTTAAATCAACGTAGCCACATGGACCTTTATTAAATGTGACCACAGCATCCAAAACCTATTGGCATAATAATCCCATTAAAACCCAAAAAACATTTCTTTAGTCAATAAGGCAGCTTGTACATACCTTCCAGGCAGATGTGAACAGCACATCAGGGGAAGATCTTCTATAAGACTTAAACAGACATTTAAGTGAACAATCATACAAATGCTTATCCCACTCAAAGTATAGGTAAATTAAAGAAAATATTTCTGAGCTGATATGCCGTCCGGCATGTCAGCCACACCACAAGCTAAGATAGCTTCATAGCAGCATCGGACAATGTTTACTCGAGTGATCATGATTACGCTCATATGGATGTAATAACCACCAGTGCAACGAAAAGAAATGACCCTCCTGCAACACCAACAAAAAAGTGCTACACCTCCCACAAAGGTAAAAACTTTTCAAGATCTGCCTGCAGATTCAAACCAGACTCTGGTCAAGGCTATTGAGAAGCTAACTGATAAGATTGATATCTTCGGTGTTCAACTAAAGGAAAACTCCATCATGGTGGCTAAAATCTCGAAAATTGTGGAGATAAATGCAGCAGAGATTAAAGAATGCAAAGAATATATCTATGCTGTTAAGAAGGAAATCCCGCGTCTCATCAGAGAAAATGAGGAACTGAAAGAAAAAATGTTGGAGTTGGAGAGACATAAAAGATTGCGCCACAGCGGGCTTCATCAATCGAATCAATGGTCGACACTGTTCATCGCCTTGGGAGAAGGATGAAAGGGAAACAAGTCATATGGCAGTTTACCATGAGACACCACCAAGATGCCTTCTGGAAGCTCTCCAAGAACTGTAAGATCTGCAAAGACTTGGAGATTCACTTCAAACAAGATTTCTGCAGAGCCGACCAGGAAGCTCATGCTGCTGCATGGCCGAAAATGGAACAAGCTCGGGCGGCAGGAAAGAATGTGTACTACAAACGTTATGTGGGATACATGGTACATGGTAACAGGGTTGAATTAGAAAACGCTACAGGAGATCTTTCCTATCCACAGTAAAAACCCTTTACCATGGCTCCCTAAATAAGAACTGAGCTACAACAACACTTAAAGGTGGTATATGGAAAATTTTCATAAAAAGCAATTTTTAACAAAATAATAACTCCACTGGGTGTTTAGAGGGTTGTTGAATGAAAATACAGCATTTCCTTCAAAAATTATAATTGAAGTAAAAAATTATAAAATATTAATTTTGACGGGCACGCCGTTGGCATTTTGTTTACATCTACCAGCCAATAGCTGGCAGAGCAGTGGGCACCATTTTGGGTTGCCTAATACCGTAAATAATCCAGCACAGTGAGGCTGGTACTGTGGAGTCTGCAGGTCAAGCAGCTGGAAGCACCGGGGATATGTGGTGATTACGTATATACCTTATTTGCTTGCCATAGGGTTTTCCATGTGACGAGTAAGTTCTGTGTGGAAACGTTTTTTATTAGCAGCTGGTTAATACGTAGCTACATGTTGCTGAATTGGAAGATACACCACAGAGGATTTTATTGCTTTTTTGTATTTTATTGGATAAGTGGGGCATGCAGGATGGTGTCAGGAGGACAGCGGATCTTAAGAGGGACTGCAGGAAGTTTTGAAGCCGCTGGACAACTATGAGCTCTTTGCCACAGACTGAATCAATGACTGAGCAACAAACAGGTAGGAGGAGCTGCTTTTATCAGAGTCAGTGTGTAATCAGCGGGGCTGGAGAGCATGATTAGTCAGCTGATATTTTATTGTCCTGCTCGGATCGGGGATCCAAGTGGGTTTGGTGAAGAATATTGGTCAATCTCAGCATTGGAGCGTGTGCGAGGGGGTTAACGAGCCTAGCATCCAGATGGCTGAAGACTTTGTGATGTGTTATTCTGTTACAAGTTACATATCCCACCTTTAATTCCCCTTCGGGGATTAATAACGTATTTTTGATTTTGATTAGATTAGACAATTTATGAAATGCAACTGTTCTGTGTGTTTCTCACCTAGATATTTGATTTATCTTTGGAAATCTGTTTAAATAATCATTAGAGCACATTTTATACTCAAAGTGGCAGCCTCGCTTATACTCTGTGTATACAATATCATTTTAAGTTTACTAGTAAAAGGGGAATGAAAGTTTATTTTTTTAAACACTAAACTCAAGTTTTAGTTCTTTGACATGTTGCATAATATGGGTTATATGTCAATTAAGGGGAGGAATGTAAAAAAAATAACACTTGCATCTCCAACGCACTATATTACTTGCTGATTTTAAGTTTATCTTAAGCATTTCTATTAGAGGTATGTTTCATCTCTATATTCTAAGTAAATATAAATCCTAATTTGCACTTCTTCAGTTTACATTACCATCTACCTCCCTGTTCATTAATGTGATGCGTTTACATGTTCACTATCTTAAATATATAGGACAAGACTTTTGTTTTATACGTTTATATTGTTGATAAAGTTAAATAGGGGCAATACTACAGTACTAAGTCTCAGTCAAGTCTCTCAGGTAATTTTATTTTTTATAGTTTTTCTTTTACGCCTTTTTTCTGTTCTAATTTCTACTTTATTTCTTCAATAAACTTCAATAAACAGCCGTGTGGGAGCACATTTGCCTTTGCGTTAGTATGAATCCAGCTTTATTGTTTATTTATGTTTCTATATTCTTCCATAAATACATTATTACTACATTACGTTATTTTGTATAGGTCAAGGTCAATTTTATTTATAAAGCGCATTTACAGCTGCATAAGCTGCTCCAAAGTGTTGTACAAGGCACAATAAACCAAGGTAAGAACTATCAACAATAAAAACCGAATAAAATAAGTACAAAACAGTCACAATAAATAATAATATAAACTGGTTAAAACTATTAAGATGCTCAACCTGCATTAAAAGGCCAGATCAAAAAATGTGGTTTTATATAGTAAATATCAGGGAAGAATCATAAAAATATGTTTAAATAATTAACAGGGCACACTCGCCGTAAAAAAAAATACAGTTTAAACTTTGAATGACATCTCATTTTGAAATAAGTTGTCAATTCACACTGTGGCGGCATTTTTCGACAGGGCAGCATAAATCACCAGAACACCGTCATGGCTGTGACCCTGTGCAGTGAAGTGTAATATGGGGGACCAGAGGCGTCCAGAGTGACGTCTAATATAGAGCTGAACATTTTTTCAGTGAGTTTTCACTTAGAAAAGTTTCAAAACAGTAGCTTAAAGTTTTAAGTTATTTTGTACAGCTTTAACAGGAGGCTGTTTGTTAACTGTACAGCTGTAGAGTGAAACTATCATGGAGATTTATCCTTCATGCAGACCTGACGTCAACAACACAGATTATATTGGGGAGAACATGAAGAGACAGAAAATTTGTAGATCTGTTTCCAAGTAGTGACTGAGTTTCTTCACAAACTGGCTGCATGTTGAAGAATGGACAGCTGCTCACAACAAACATTGATTTCATTTAGATTGTTTTCCACTGTCTAAAACTTTTGCACAGTACTGTACACACATATTTACTGCATGTGGGTTGAGAGGCTTCAACATATTGACTAGACTTAATAAAGATTACCTGATAACTAAAGAGGCGTTGTCTTACAAAAACACTTTCAAACAGCCCATAAAGTCATATCACACAAAGTCACACAATGAATGTCACATGACTCTCTCACCCGCACCTCATAGCAACTGCACGACCCTCTGATCGGACAAATCATGGATGTCTCCATCTTGAAACAAAGACTCTTCACATTACCAGTCTTACTGCTGTGGACATCAGGTAATTTTTGAAAAGCACCAACGGTAAACGTACTCCTTAAAGTAAACTGCTTAAATTTAGTTTCACCATTTTAATGGGGTTTTAATGGATATTAGAATGAACTGATTTACCATCAGAAGTAACAGATTTTATTTTGTTTTTTTACCTGAAGGTTGTGTTGATGGGAGTGATGTGATACAGCCCAGCAAACTGTGGAAATATGAGACTGACAATGCAACAATCCAGTGCAACCACACCAAGGACAATACATATCGACAAATGTACTGGTACCAACAACTACCAGGACAAACAATGAAACAAATAGTTTTTACAACAGCATACAGCTCTCATCAATATGAAAATGGATTCAATCAGGACAAATTTCCAGCAGAGAAGAAAGATGCTCAGACTGGATCTCTGACAGTGAAGAACCTGCAGTCTGAGGACAGTGGAGTTTATTTCTGTGCTGTGAGTCAACACAGTGATGCAGGTGGTTTAAAGAGCTGCACAAAAACCCAGCTGTTGGTGTTACAGTCAAATAGAAAAAGGATTGTCTTCAATAAAACCACATATCAGCGTGCGGATTAAACATAAAGGATCTGAAATGAATGTGGTTGCTTGGAAATTATTATGAGTCAAGTGACATAGTAGTTATTAATTAAATAAAAATGAGAGTGAGATAGACACACAACATAATTTTATAATAAAATATATTTTAAATCATTTTATTGTTGCCATATTCAATTTTACCTTAGTTTTAATTTTACTCCATCCATCCATCCATCCATCCATCCATCCATCCATCTCCACTTTATCTGGGGTTGGGTCATAGAGGCAGCAGTCTGAGCAGGAATGCCCAGACTTTCTTGTCCATGCACACCTCCTCCAGCTCTCCAGGGGGGACTCCAAGGTGTTTCCAGAACAACCCTTCGAGCTTGTCCCAGGTCTTCCTGGGGGCCTCCTCCCAGTGGCTCAGGCATCTGTTTTGGATGCTTCCTGCTTGCCTCCCTGGGGAGGTGTTTTGACATGTCCCACTGGGAGGAGGTCCCCAAGAAGACCAAAATTTTGCAAAAACACAAAATCTGTATATTTTTAAACAAAACAAAGCAAGATCACAACATTTAGCAGTATTATCACTCCTCTATGTAAGGTTTATGATGTTACAGCTTTCCAGAGAAACAAGCTCTCAGCCATCAAGACTAAATTGAAAAGAGGAACATTCACAGAACTCAAGTCCAACCACATAGTGTCTTCTAGTCATGTGACTCTCCCACATCCAACTCTTCAGATCTCTACTGTGATGTCAGACCTCCATCACTCACACTGACTGTGGTCTCTATGTTCAGTCTTCTCTCAACACAATAATGTTCACAGCTGGTCTGATTAAACTCTCTGTAGTTCTACTTTGTGTTGGAGGTACTTTATCTACTTTATTATGCAGAGAAGTTGCGTTTTACGTTTTCACATAATATCGACACTTTAATGTCATTATTTTATTCTGCAGACAGAATGATTAACTGAATATTTGCAACATGATGTCTTTTTTTTAATCGTGCAGGTCTCAGTGATGGAAGTGATGTCACTCAAACTCCTCTGCTGTGGATGAACGAGAGTCAGTCTGCAACAATTAAATGTAGTCACACTAAAGATGCTACTTACTTCCAAATGTACTGGTACCAACAACTGCCAGGAAAAACAATGAAACAAATAGTTTTCACTACTTCAATTCCACCATATCAATATGAAAATGGATTCAGTGAGGACAAATTTCCAGCAGAGAAGAAAGATGCTCAGACTGGATCTCTGACAGTGAAGAACCTGCAGTCTGAGGACAGTGGAGTTTATTTCTGTGCTGTGAGTCAACACAGTGATGCAGCTGGTTTAAAGAGCTGCACAAAAACGTAACTGTTGGTATCTCCATGAGTTAGATAATTGTTTTTTAATAATCTCTAGGGGGTGCTATAGACCAGTTAATCACATTTAGATTTCTGTACAATTTTTTTTTTTTTACTGGATACTGGATTTATAACAAAAACCACATGAGGAGATTGTTATTGTCATGATTCTCATTAGAATTGTTATTATTTATTGTGATTAATTGTCTTGTTTATGGTGGATTTAAAACTTTTTATTAAAAACTAATTGTTTAATTCAATTGAATTGACTATTTCTGTTGCATAAGGAGAGAAAACAACACATTTAAACAGATGCTATTGAAGGTTTTTAGTTATCTAGAGCAGTTTCCATGAAGGCAAACTTTAAATACTTTATTGATCCCTGGGGAAGGTTCCCTTCCGGAAATTAAGTGCAGTAAAAACATTATACAGTACAGTAAAACAAAATTACTGCGGGAGACACATTTTAACACTCACTCTCCTGAGGCAGCCAACCTGAGGGCACATAAGAAACACATACATAGACATGCATATACATACATATAAATATGCATAAACTTGTGTGTAGAAAGCAGAAAGAGACAGGAGCTTCATTTGGATGGTAGAGGAGAAAAAAAATTCCTCTCACACAGCGCCCCCATGAGGTGCTGCTTGAGATTGAAAAAAAAAAACATCTCAGCAAAGGTGCACATTCAAGCAACTAGCGAGAAATAGCAGGATTTAGTGAGATGCATATATGATACCTCCAAATGTTTAGTACATATATTCGTTGGTGCTGTGCATATAAGCGTATGGATTCTCTATGACACAGGAATGTGTTCAGCGGTTTTGTGTATATAAGCATTTCGTGCATATAACCGTTGTCCACTGTACTTTCTTTAGAGCGGTGATATTTACTGACAAGGTGTGCGCAACTGTTCTCTAACCCCCCTGTTAAAATGAAGCAAGAGACTTCAAAATGTCAATGGCACTGAGCATTCGGATTTTGTTTGACGTCTATGGCACTGAATGAGATAAATATTTAAGTTTGACCTAAATATGTATTTTCCAGTCTAAATATTTAGTTTCTAAATTAAATGTTTAGCTTCAAAGCTAAATATTTAGCTTCAACCAAAATATTTAACTGATATGCAAAATAAAAATAAAAGCTGGACCTCACAAACTTCTATAGTGAACTGCCTAAGTTTTGTGTTTCACTCAAGTATCCGACAACAATAACCCCCAAGGGAGGATTCATGACACATTTTTTGCAGCTCTGCAAATTACTATTGAAAGAGAAAACATTTACATATGTACATATTAACAACTTTTGAATCGACAACAATAATTTCTTCCGGTTTGCCACTCTTATTCTTGGACCAGCTCTTGTTGTTTGAGCTCGGTGTCTGTCTCCCGCAGCTCCTCGATCAAACAACCCATGTTGGCCTCTGACACAGCGGCAGATTGTTCATCTGCCTGCCATATGTTCTAAGACCATCCCCAAGTCTGCAGTGTTCCATTTTCTTTTATCTGGACAAAGAGTCATCCATCGTCTCCAACGATGAACGATGTTGTTGGTGCAACACTTTCTTGAATGAAAAAAAAAACTTAGCCGACAGAACTTATCTGCACAGTACAACAGCGTGACTACACACGCTCGAGTGAGCTTGCTACAAGAGTTTTTCATGAAGTGCATTAATGTACTTAAAACAATTACAAGCAATCATAACTCACTCTTGTGTGACATCTCAGATGTTCGAATGCTGGTGCCAGAGCCGTGATGTAGAAGTTCAGTCCACAAGGTCCAGCTTTTATTGTGGTAGTCCACTTCCTCTTATAGGCAAGTGAATTTGCTTATTAGTTGAATATTTAAGTTGGAGCTAAATATATATATTTCAAGATATATATTTATTTTAGAAACGAAATATTGAGGTTGAAAAATAATATTTAGGTCAGACCTGCAAATTAAATATTTAGCTTGTTAACTAAATATTTAGTTAGTAAATGTAACGTTTATAAATAAATGTATAACAAGGTGAAAATTAACATCTTTTTTTCTCCTATGACAGGCTAAATAACCAAAAATATTGCTGTTAATATTTGACTGGGTAACTTTACAAACGGCACACCATACCAGTCTGTCTGTGATTGTATGTAATTATCCGGGAAATTCTGGGAACGCAATATAAAAAATAAAACACAAACAAACTCTAAATTTACAACCCTGACAATGGCTTTTTTGGAAGTGTTGCCAGCAGAGAGATTTTTTTCTTAAACTATTTGAGGATGTTAGGCTGCTGATTTACAAAGTTGCATTCAAATGAACTTCTGGATCAAGACTTCAACCCAACTGAAATGCTGTGGAAGGGCCTTCAGAGAGGTCAGGGAATCAGATGAGAACAGGAGCAGGGAATTAAAGAGATGACATGATCTAAACACAGTATAACAGGAAGAACAGATCCCAGAAACATCAGAGGTTTTAGTCCAGAGTGTAGTTACAGGAACAGCTAAGATAAAGCATGGAACAGTGGTGGCTCCAGGATTTTTTCTCTGCAGTAGCTTAGTAGTTGCTTACTGACTCTAAGGAGTTGCTAATCCTTTTTAATGTTTTAAAGGAGCTGATTTAGACTTTGGACTGCTAAAACATCTTATTAACTGTATTAACTCTGTAATTCGATGTCCCAAACAAACACACATGTGCTCTATGGTCAGGGAGGGTGGAGCTTATTCACTATTTGATGTAAGAGCAGAATAATGTGTCTGTTGTTGTGGTTCATGGCAAAAGCATCAATGATCTCCTGCTCATCAAGCACCAGGCAGGTTTGCAATAGCTGTCTGCTAGCAACACAAATCTAACTGCTGCACAACTAAATCGACAAGATCAGATCAAGTGAGACGATAGTCTCCTCCAGACCAGTGAGATTTAGCATCAGCTAGGGTTGACAACTTTCTCTCAGCCAAATAAAGGACATTTTTGGCATTGGGAAAAAGGCTAATACAACAAACTAGAGAAGCACTCTGAGAGCACAGACCTCCACCAGGGATCTGGATCACCTCCAAAATCGATTGGTCCTTGAAACATTTCTATGATATCCTGAAAATTTTATTTTTTAGTTATCTTGTTAACAAACAAACAAAAACTGGTAAAAACATCCTCCTCCGCTGCCCCTGGCAGAGGTAAAAATAACCCCCACTGACAGTCTCACCAAAACCCTGACACTCAGTACAAAAACAGGCTGAGAAGGTTCTGTTCCCAGGGTAGAGACTGAAGAGACAGCCCTGAGACGGTTGATAAAAACAATTCACATAAGCAGCTATTGATGACACCAGTATTTGTCCATAATAATAATTGTGTATCATGAACTTTAGTAACCAGATCACCAACCAATGGCTGCGTCCAGTGTCTCTGATTAGCTGAATGTGAACAGGGCGGGACTGCCCCGCCTCTGCAGAAATGTATCTTTGGCACTTTAATAAAAGGCATTGGCTGACTAAAAAGATTAATAAAGTGTGATCCTTTGAGATAAAGCTCTATTCCTGACATATGGTATATCTTCATATACCAGAGTCAGTCATGGAGTTCCTCAGGGTTCAGTGCTTGGACCAATCCTCTTTACTATATATATGTTACCGCTTGGTAAAATTATTAGACAACATAGGATAAAATTCAATTTTTATGCTGATGATACTCAGTTATATCTATCAATGAAGCCTGATGAGACCAACCAGCTGCAGAGATTACAAGCTTGTCTTAATGATGTAAAATGTTGAATGACGTTTCATTTTTTGCTTTTGAATTCAGACAAGACAGAGGTTGTGACTTTTGGGCCTGAGAATCTTAGGAACAAGTTGTGTAGTCAGTCATCAATGTTGGATGGCATTAATTTGGCCTCCAACAAGAAGGTAAAGAACCTGGGTGTTATCTTTGACCAGGACATGTCCTTTAGTTCTCATATAAAGCATGTTACCAGGAGGGCCTACTTCCACCTGCGTAATGTTGCTAAAATTAGGAGCATTTTGAATCAAAGAGATGCAGAAACTTTAGTTCATGCATTTATTACTTCTAGACTTGATTACTGTAATTCATTATTATCAGGGTGTTCTAATAGTTCTGTTAAAGGCCTCCAGCTGATCCAAAATACTGCTGCCAGAGTTCTGATGAGAGTTAGAAGGAGAGATCATATTTCTCCTGTTTTAGCATCACTTCATTGGCTCCCTGTAAGGTCTAGAATAAAGTTTAAGGTTTTACTTTAGACGTATAAGGCCTCAAACGACCAAGCTCCAGCTTATATTAAAGATCTTATTGTTCCATATGCTCCTAACAGAGCACTTTGCTCTCAGACTGCAGGTCTGCTCGTAGTTCCTAAAATTTCTAAAAGTAGAATGGGAGGAAGAGCTTTTAGTCATCAGACTCCTCTCCTGTGGAACCAGCTTCCACTTTTTATCCGTGAGGCAGACACCTTGTATAGTTTTAAGAATAGACTTAAAACTTTCCTTTTTACACAATCCTATAGTCAGGGTTAGCTTGGGTTCTCCTGAGCTTTCCCTTTAGTTATGCTGCTATAGGTTTAGACTGCCGGAGGACATACTGACCCCATTTCTTCACTCTGCTGTCTTTCTTTACTCTGGCTGCCTCTGAGGAGGGTGTATCTCACATAAACAAACAATGAAATATTCCCACTAGAGCCATCAATTTTTGATTGCTTTGATTGTTACTGCTGCCATTAACTGTTTCTCTGTTTATCTTTCTATAGACATGATGACTGGCCAAAATCCATCGCTGTTTGTCTGTTTCTCTATCCTGTCAGTTCAGACCCCAGTCGGCTAAGGCAGAAGGCCGCCCATCCTGAGCCGGGTTCTGCTAGAGGTTTCTTCCTGTTAAAAGGGAGTCGTTCCTTTCCACTGTCGCCAATTGTGCTTGCTCAGGATGGGGGATTGTGCTGAAATAACAATTCAGCCCAATCAGCTGGTTCCTTAGATAGAAAATGTTTTATTATTAATTGGTTGATTTTTCTGTGAAGTGCCTTGAAATGACTTTGTCATGAACTGGTGATTTATAAATAAATAAACTTGAAATAAATAAACTTGATATGCTGTATCATAATTGTTGTCCCATGTATGAGTTCTTTTACTGATTTTACAGGTTGACACAAAGGTAAAGAATCAGAGTGCTGGAGTTATCTAATCTTCTTAGTCTGGTACTTAAAGAGGTCCTTCCATTGAAACATTTTTCCTGAGGTTTCTGTTGAATATTTTAGCTCCACAGGTGTTCTTACCTTCATAGTGGGTGTGAAAACAGGTCAACAACTTCTCTTTCAGTTTTAATCACTCAAACTACGCAGGTGGTGATAAAACCCGAGTTCTCCCGAGTCCGAACGGCCTGTATCTGTTTTGTTACAACTCCTTTGTTCATTAGTATTCATCAGCTCCCGCAGTTGAAACCACGCCTAGCATGCAGCTCACTAAATAGCTGTTAGCATAAGACGTAGTAAACAGGAAGACACGATGTCTGATATTGCCATGCGCAGCGGGGCAGGAAACAGTATACCTTGCTCTCATAGGCTAGTTTGTTAGCCAATCTGAGTCCAGCAAATTCGAATAATGAATATGAACGAGCTGCTGCCAAAGCCTGACAGAAGGAGCCGGAACCACCCGAATTTTAACGCTTTTTAGATATAAAATGTTTCATATTACTGGGTATAACTTAAGAAATAACCAGAAAGTCCTAAAATTTGTATGAAACGACCTCTTTAAGAGAGAGAGAGAGAGAGAGAGAAAACAGCACAACAGTACACATCAAACTAAAGTCACAAGATGAAATCACAGCATTTTCTATGTCTTTATGTCCATCCCAGTGGATGCAGGGCCTAAAGGAGTTACATTTCTGTGGTGCACTGTAGGGGGATCTCAATTACTATTTCATGCTTGTGGTACTTTCATCTAATAGGTTGAAGATTCAAACAAGCCAATGAAATCATACAAACTCAAACAAAGAATGTCACATGACTCTGCAGCATACAGCTCATATCTGCACTGTTGTTCGAACCCTGCATTACAAGATGGATTTCATCATAGATAGACAAAGATCCTTCACAGGGACAGTCTTGTTGCTGTGGATATCAGGTAATAATTTAAAAGTCAAATTAGATTTCATGTTTTTGCTCTTAGCTCTTAACTCATTCTTATTCTAGTTTTAAAGACTGGAACAAGAGAGCGTCAAAAATAATCACAATCCCAATTGTATTCTTTCCTTTTGTTAATACACAGTTTGTGTTGATGGAAGTGATGTGACGCAAACACCTTTGCTGTGGAAAGAAAAGGGTGAAGATGCAACTATGGAGTGCAGCCACACAAAGGGTGCAGGATATTATCAAATGTACTGGTACCAACAACTTCCTGGAGAAACTATGAAATTAGTTGTTTTTACATCAACAGCTACAAAAGATCATGATTTTGGAACTTTTAGCAAAGACAAGTTCTCAGCCACTAAGACTGAAGCTGAGAGAGGAACATTCACAGTAAAGAATCTGCAACCAGAAGATAAAGGATTGTATTTCTGTGCTGTGAGTAAACACAGTGATACAAACACATGTGAGAGCTGAACAAAAACCTCTGTTTATTGTTTCTATCAGTATTAACCTGCTCTGCTGTAAGGAGACCTCAAGTCCAACCACATAGTGTCTTCTAGTCATGTGACTCTCCCACATCCAACTCTTCAGATCTCTACTGTGATGTCAGACCTCCATCACTCACACTGACTGTGGTCTCTATGTTCAGTCTTCTCTCAACACAATAATGTTCACAGCTGGTCTGATTAAACTCTCTGTAGTTCTACTTTGTGTTGGAGGTACTGTATCTACTTTATTATGCAGAGAAGTTGCTTTTTAGGTTTTCACAATATATTGATACTTTAATGTCATTATTTTATTCTGCAGACAGAATGATTAACTGAATATTTGAAATATGATGTCTTTTTGAATCGTGCAGGTCTCAGTGATGGAAGTGATGTCACTCAAACTCCTCTGCTGTGGATGAACGAGAGTCAGTCTGCAACAATTAAATGTAGTCACACTAAAGATGCTACTTACAATCAGATGTACTGGTACCAACAGCTTCCAGGAAAAACAATGAAACAAATAGTTTTTACAACAGCATACAGCTCTCATCAATATGAAAATGGATTCAGTGAGGACAAATTTCCAGCAGAGAAGAAAGATGCTCAGACTGGATCTCTGACAGTGAAGAACGTGCAGTCTGAGGACAGTGGAGTTTATTTCTGTGCTGTGAGTCAACACAGTGATGCAGGTGGTTTAAAGAGCTGCACAAAAACTTAACTGTTGGTATCTCCATGAGTTAGATAATTGTTTTTAATAATCTTTAGGGGGTGCTATAGACCAGTTAAGCACATTTAGATTTTTGGATTTATAACAACAAACACATGAATCAAATCAAGTCAGCTTTATTTGAGGGGATTGTTATTGTTATGATCCTAATTAGAATTGTTTTTATTTATTGTGATTACTTGTCTTATTTATTTGGGATTAATGACAGATTATTGAAATGAATTACCTATTCCTATTGCCAAGGAAGAGAAAACAAGACACTTAAAACCTGAGTAAACTAACAACAAATGTGTGTTCTGAGTTTGTCACTGCACAGGAATATTAGTTATTAGTCATCCAGCCAAATTTGAATGATTAAAAACACTGCGAAGCATATGAAATTTGTTTACAAAATAATGAAAAAAGGATCAGTTTTCTCTGCTCTGAGACGCTGGGGGCGTGTCCGCTGCAGGCGCTGAAACCTGTCTGTCTCATCCTCTAGCAGCACCTCCTTCTCTTCCCCACATCACTGCATTTCCTCCGTTTCTGAGTTCCGGCTGGTTCGTTAAGTTTGAGGTTCTACCCACATGTAAAACTGTGCAAGCACTCTGGGGCGATGACGTCCATAGGTTGTGCTCGGCAGAACAGCTGTTGACGGTCGTGTTTGTTTTCGTGCTGCTTGCAGTATTATTCAGTAAAAATGCCACATTGTGCTGCTTTTGGATGCAATTTCCAGTCGAAAGGCAACAAGGGGAGTGATGTAAGTTTACACAGCTTTCCTACAGACAAGAAGAGGAGAAAACAGTGGGAAGCTGCTTGTGGACGGACACAACTTCCCAAAGATCCCCGGCTGTGTTCCTGACATTTTTCTACGGATGAGTTTGAAGCTTATAGTCGACCACAACTCATGAAAGATCTCAACGGAGCAGCTGGTTATAAGCAGAGACTGAAACCGAGTGCTTTGCCGACCATTTTTCCACACAAGGAGCCGAAACGCCCACGGGAAGAAAGTGAAATGCGCAGAAAAAAACGGCAGAGACAAGAGACGCTGGACACTCTCCTGAACAGGCCTGCTCTTGCAGTAGCCGCTTCAGTAATGTTATGCTAGCCGTCGGACACGCCACTCATCACAGATGATGCTGATATTTCACCTCTCCAGCCAGTAAAATATGTAAGTGTATCAATAGAGTGCAATACAGTTATTTTGATCAACGCTGCCAAGATGGGGAGAGTGTTGGTGAACCCAAGTTCAAAATCTCATGGAGCAAAGTCCACAAGAGATGAGCAAGACCCGTGGCTGTTCTTAAGGACTATGGGTACATGAAGGCTATGGTGGTGGATGTTCTCTCCTCTGCATCAAATTCAAGCCAGGGCATGGACATGGACATGAGAGACAGTCAAACTCATGTTATGGCTCCACAAGGCAGACCACCCAGATCACAGATCATTGTTCAAACACAGCAGTTTTCACGTTTCAGGTAGTTCTAAGTGTAACTACAAGCATGACGTGCACACCAACCTTTTTTACAGCAGCATTTAATTTATTTTTACATTCTAGTCAAGGGGTCTGTATAAAGTCGCATATTTAGAAAGGCGTGAAACAGATTTACTATAAAAAAAACACCAAAAAAATAACGTTACATTTTGTCAAAACATTTTTTGTTGAAAGCAACTTTGCTGACACTGCGAAACTGAAACCTGAAATTTAAGAAATTACAGTGGTGCTGATGGAATGCATATAGATGTTCAACTGATTACAGGTTATTGAAATCTCTCCATGACTCATCTACATATGTATGCTCACTGTCTACATCTCTAAAACCTGTATGGATTCCAATTGGTTCTGGGTAGAAAGCTCTTATTTTGTGGATTGCACATGCAGGAATGACTCTGCGGATTCTTCTCCCCAGTCTGCCGTGCATCCACCATGTAAACTGGCAATATGAGGCATCTGAAAGACCTGCAATGATAGCATTCATATAAAAAAGTGAATTTAGGAAATAAGTACGGGGATAGATATAGAGACAAATAGACTAAGATAGATAGATATAGACACGGTATTAAAATAAAAAAACCTAGCATGGTCCATCTGTAGATATAGCAATATGTGCAAAATAAGGGTGTTAATTGGTGTAATTTCCTTCATTATTTTCAGTTGTGCAGAAAAGGATAAATAGGTAGCAACCAGACTCTGTTTAATACATTATACACTTTACTCAACGCAGCTTTATTATAGTAAGGCTGGACGAACAAAGCTCTAGACAACAGAAGGAGCACCAACCAGGGGTGTATTTCACAAAGCAGGTTTAACAAACTCTAAATCAAAACCTGAACTCAAATTTGACCAACTCTCATTTGTCAAACTCTGAATTTTCGGTTTTAGAACAGCTGTTAAGCATTAGTTCAATAAACTCTGAGTCAAAGTGAAACAGAGTTACACTTGTGCATGAGGATATGAGAAGCCCTCATCAGTGGAACACAGAAAACATGGAAGTAGACATGGAAATACACAGAATTGTCTCGGTGTGGACAGCATGTCCATCGTGGGTGATATGGGAGATGCGTGAACTAAGAATATTGTTTAAATTAATTATAGATGATTGCGGTGTGAACGCAGAAATTATACAGAAATCTCAGTCGAGAGAGAGATAGGATGTTGCGCAACATCGTCACTTTAAACGATCATCCTCTCTCTCTCCCGACGGAGATTTTTGTATAATATCTGCCTGCGTTTCCAAGTCAACAGGCTCATCAAGAAACGGGCACGCCGTGTCTGTTACTGATTTCAGACAGCAGGCTTCAACTTAAGAAAAACCTCTGAAATCATCACGTTTCCCAAAACACTCCAAAATTTGGTGTAATCTTTCTACCTTGTCATCAAATTTGCAGCACCTGTCAGCTGTGGAATGAATGCAGCTTTCTGATTGGCTGAGTGTTTCAGAGACCCGCACAGAGTGGCAATCTCTCTCAAAGTTTCTTGAGGAACTTTTCTATGTTAGTTATAGTGTTTATGTTGGAAATTTTAATTTATTAGATTATTCTTTTACTGAAAATCCAACCATGTTGCGCAACACCGTCACTTTAAACGGCTTCATTCCAAACACTGCTGATCATCCTCTCTCTCTCCCGACGGAGATTTCTGTATAATATCTGCGTTTCCAAGTCAACAGGCTCATCAAGAAATGGACACGCCCTGTCTGCTTCAGATTTAAGACAGCAGGCTTCAACTTAAGAGCAGGACAAACTCTGAGTTGTGTCAAACAAACCTGCTGTCGAGCAGTTTAGGTTCAGAGTGTGTTGCCCGGGTAACCGACTGAGAGTTACGCTAAACTCACTTTGTGAAACCGAAAAACCAGAGTATCCTCATCTCAGGGTTAACTAACTTAAAGTTTTCAACTAAACCTGCTTTGTGAAATACACCCCAGGACAGCCCGACAATACATTGCAGTGATTGGCTTAGAGGCTACCTGTTGGTGACCCGGTTCCGACTGGGTAAAGCCGCACTCTCCCGGTCGTGGAGGCTGACAAGGGTGGGAGTGAGAACGTGTTGCCATAACACGTCTTGGTTGAGGCAAAGCACATCAAAGTTTTCGTGTTCTGTGATGCACGGGATATCTGCAAAAACGATTAAAGTCTTTTCATTGTATGTCCTACTTATTTATAAAGCTCATATCAGCTCTGGATGTTAATAATCTCCAAAATTATTAATAATTGAATAATAATTTGTATAAGATCTGTATACTATCCAAAATTATTAATAATGAATAGTTTTGGTCACAGGATAGCTTACCATTTACTTCTGCTGACAAAAACGGGAGCTCTGACTCTCTCCCTCTCGGTTACCATGGAAACGCATTTGCTGCCAGTACACCACCAGTTTTGTCTCGCTTCATCCCGTCCGTCTTGATCTTCGTTTTCATTGTTGTCTTGTGAAGCACCCTCAGCGCTGTCCTCCTCATTAAAGTTTTGCTCGGGTTCAAATTGAAAAGGCTGAACAGATAGCATGTTTATGTCGACAAACAGTCGCAACAGGATCCCGAACATAGCTTTTTTTTTTTTTTTTGGATTAGATAAAAACCACAATAAAGATCTCCCGAGACGCTTATTTTAAACGTCTGTACTGGACATTAGTCTCAGGAAATGTTGTTGTTTTTTTTGTTTTTTTGTCAATAAACTTTATTTAAAGTTGGAGGGTCCCGAACATAGCGAAGCCTGCTGGGCCAACCATATGACGTCACTACCCAGAGTGCACTGCGACGCTAACAACAATGGCGACCTACAGGTTAAACAATTTTTATAAATCTTTGTAGCCCGGGTACCTTTTAAATGCAGAGTGAGAGCTAGTGATGGTGAGACGAAGACTTATGAGACACTGAGCCAACGGAGCCAAATGGTTAGAGAAAAAGCTTGTTTCTTAAAGAGGCCATTTCACACAAATTTCAGGACTTTGGGGTTATTTCTGAAGTATTAACCTGTAATATGAAACATTTTATATCTAAAAAACGTGAGGAAACACTGATTAACAGACTTTTCAATCTGTCTGCTTCAAGATTCGACTGGCTTCGGCTGCATCTCATTAATACTCATTATGCAAATTTGCTGGACTCTGATTGGCTAACAAACTAGCCTTTGAGCGCACGGCTTCCTGATTCCCTGCTGCACATGGCAACAGTGCACCGAGTCTCTTGCAGTTTGATACGTGTTAATGCTATCAGCTTTTAGCCAGCAGCCTGCTAGGCATGGTCTCAACTGCTGATGAATACTAATGAGCAAAGAAAATGTGACGAAACAAATACAGGCCGTTCGATTTCGGGTGTTATCCCCACCTGCGTAGTTTGAGAGATAAAAACTGAAAGAGAAGTTGTTGTGGTGTTTTCATAACCAATATTTGATATGCCTTTATTGATTTGATATGCATATCATGAAGGTAAGAACACCCGTGGAGCTAAAATATTCAACAGACACCTCAGAAAAAAAAGTTTTTAATGGAATGGCCTCTTTAAAAAGCAACTACCCCACCTCTAAATTATCCTCCTGCTTACAGCTGTTGTTTGAAAAATGCAGAAAATTAGGCATCACTTAGGACCCTGGGGAGGGGGTTGGGCTGTGATTAACACGTGGTACTTCTCGGTTTTTAGCCAGAGTGCTAAAGCTAAAGCTGAGAGGTAACCCGAGCATGATGAGAATATAATGTGCATAAATCATATCCACACAATCACAACCACTGCAGCAAAGTCTTTGCCCCAAGTTTATTATTCTTTCTTTGTCATAGGTTTCAGAGTAGTTTATCGATTGATTGTTGTTAGCCACAGTGCTAAAGCTGCAGAGAGGTGCCTGAGTAAATGCCTGAATAAAAATATGCGAGCAATATAACGTGCACAAATCATATCCACACAGTCACAACCACTGCAGTAAAACTTAAGTCTTTGTCCTGATTTCATTATTCTTTTACGGATTATTCCTTTTGTTGTAGTTTTCAGCCTGAATCCCTTTGTGCAGCTTTTTGGTGAGAAGCTGGAGACAACGGGCAGGCAGAGGCGAGTGTGTCTGAGAGATGATTTTCAACAAGTCCTCCAACTCATACGCCCATAGTTGACATTTGTCCATGCACTCGAATACGACCCCATGGAGCGTTTTCTATGGTTTTACCACCCTCAGCGCCCCCTTTCGGTAAAATGGGAACAGATACTTTTACAGAACAACAGAAAACTTGCTTTTGCCCTTAATGAGCTAACAAAGGGTTAGGGTTAGGGTTAGGTCGAGCTGGGTTGCGGCTTGATTCTTTTCTTCCGGCCCGTTGTTCCACCGGCGTCCCTAGCAACAACCTAGTAACCACTCAAACCTGAGAAAATGTACGTTGAAACGAAAAAACTATGCACCGTTTCCATAAACCAAACAAATATTATGAAAATAAAGTTTATATTTCTCGCTAGAAATGTTATCTAAACAAGTCTAAAGCCACTGTCTATTTTGAAATAGAACAATTTCTGCCGAAAATTGAGGGGAAGGCCGCCATGTTTCTCTCATTTTGCCAGCGAGAAACTGCAGTCAGCATAACCACCGCCAGAGGTCGCTTTAAATACGTCACCCTTGGTCGTAATTTGATGACTGGACATACGACCACTGTGTACGTTTTGCTTTGGAGGACAGTCTGATGATTTTATGCTCCAGGAGGCGTGTCTTAGAGACAATGCCATTGACATAGACATGACCACTGACGTAGACATGTACCGCTTTCAGCCAATCAAAAATTTTAAATGCAGAAGCCACATTTCAACCTTAAGAGAGCAGCACTAAGATGTTTTTAGACCAAATAGTGTAGAATAAATCAATCAATCAAAATCAAATCTACTTTATTAATCCTCAAAGGAAAATTGAATGTTGTAGTAGTTCTTCTTTAATAAGCCATTGTAGAGGGTTCTTGCTGTAGACAGGAAGGATCTCCTGTAGCGGTCTGTGCTGCAGCGGATCTGAAGAAGCTTCTGACTGAAGACACTCTGTTGTTGAGTTACTCTGTTCTGAAGAGGATGATGAGGGTTTTCCATCATGTTCTTCATCCTTCTTTGGACAATCAACTCAAGAGACTCCAGTTCAGTCCCCAGAACAGAACCAGCCCTCCGTATCAATCTGTTCACTCTCTTCATGTTACTTGCTGCTCCCCCAACAGGTGAATGCAGATGTGATCAGCTGACAAACTTTTTCTTCTGGTGCTCCCCTTCAAATTTATGTCTGCCCGTATTGTTTGAAATACAGACAGACACACTTGAGTCTGGGATATGTTCCTTTAGCCATGTCTCAGTAAAACACATGATGCTGCATTCCTGATACTTTGGCTGGGTCTTCAACAGAGTTTCATGTTCATCCATTTTGTTAGCAAGAGATCTCACATTCGTCAATATGACTGATGGAAGTGAATAATTTAACAAGTCTACATGAAAATATAAAAAATTGCTCAGAAACTGAAAGGTTGCATTGTTAAAGACCCACTAATACAGTTTATAAGCAGGAAAAAGCTGTTTTGAGGGTGAGTTGCTCTTCAAAGCTTCATGTGCACATAAAACCATCTACTGGCCAAGTGTATAATCACAGGCTGCTGTATCTGAACCACATAATGTGTGATGCATTGAATGTTTATGTCCGTTATGTCTGTTGGGAGTAAATATGAATTACAAAAATGTAAGGCCAAATAATTTCTGTACATAAATTATCATATGTGTATAATACATTTTTTGAATCTGTTCTGTTTGTAATTTTTACAAAAATGGTAACATCATAATAGGTTGGGCAATTTTTTTCTAAAAATGGAAGGAGTAATCAGGCAAAGGACAGTGACAGGGCTTGTGGAACTTTGACAATAATGTACAGGGTAGAGAAAATGTAATTAACTTTAATTCAGAAACAATAGTTTCTCAACAGTTTTTGGTTTTAAACTATTTCTTTTTAGCTCACTTCATTAAGAAATATCAAATCAAAGTGTTCTCACACAGGAGAAATCCTCCTCTTCCTCACTGGCTCCATCCTATCACCTATTCTACTCTCCTTACTCTTTTAAATCTCTCTCTCCCTAAACTCTCAAAACTATTTAGACACTCCAGTATCCAAACTCTCCAAACTCCAAACTGACCGCATCTCTCCACCAAAAACCCACATTTTCAATGACCTTGCATTTTCCAACATGATAATGCCAGACCACATACTGCATCAATTGCAACATCATGGCTGCATAGGAGAAGGATCCGGGTACTGAAATGGCCAGCCTGCAGTCCAGATCTTTCAACCATAGAAAACATTTGGCACATCATAAAGAGGAAGATGCAACAAAGAAGGCCTAAGACATTTGAACAACTAGAATCCTGTATTAGAAAAGAATGGGACAACATTCCTATATCTAAACTTGAGCAACTTGTCTCCTCAGTCCCCAGATGTTTGCAGACTGTTATAAAAAGAAGAGGGGATTCCACACAGTGGTAAACATGGCCTTGTCCCAACTTTTTTGAGATGTGTCGATGCCATGAAATTTAAAATCAACTTATTTTTCCCTTGAAATGATGCATTTTCTCAGTTTAAACATTGGACATGTCATCTATGTTGTATTCTGAATAAAATATTAAAGTGTGAAACTTCCACATCATTACATTCAGATTTTAATTAACAATTTGTACAGTGTCCCAACTTTTTTGGAATCGGGTTTGTACATCGCATTTATTACCTCAGTCGAAGTCATGCCTGTAAATCTGTAAATTGTCCAGCACAGGACTGACTCAGCTGTTGTTTCTGAACATTTGCATGCACATATAGCATGCGTGCCTCATGCACGAGCTTACCATTAAGGCTGCAGTTACTCATTTGGCCTGAAGTGGCAATTGCGAGCAAAAAAATTTCAAACTTCCTTATAGTCCCTTTAAACTATGAGGCTGTTATGCTGCTGGTTTACAAAGTTGCATTCAATTGAACCTGAAGACTTCAGGATCAAGACCTCAACCCAACTGAAATACTGTGGAGGGGCTTTCAGAGAGCTGTGCTGAACTGAATACTTACAAATCTAAATGAAATCTCTAGGTAGCGTCCAGCCACCCTGTGGAGGAAACTCATTTTGACCGCTTGTATGCACGATCTCATCGTTTCGGTCATGACCATAGGTGAGGGCTGGAATTGATTGGTAAATCGAGAGCTTTGCCTTTAGACTCAGCTCCTTCTTCACCATAACAGTCCAATACACCGACTGCATCACTACAGACACTGCGCCAATCCGTCTGTCAATCTCGTACTCCATCTGCCCCTCACTTGTGAACTGGACCCCAAGATACTTGAACTCCTCCACTTGAGGCAAGGACTCTCCACCGACCTGAATAGGGCAAGCCACCTTTTTCCTGTTGAGAACCATGGCCTGGAATTTGGAGGTGCTGATTCTAATCCCAGCCACTTCACACTCCAGCGCAAGTTGAAGGTCCTGGTTTGATAGAGCCAAAAGAACATCATCTGCAACAACAACAACAGAGATGAGATCCTGTGGTCCTCAAACTTGGCCCCTTCTAGCCCCTGGCTGTGCCTAGAAACTCTGTCCATAAAAGTAATGAACAGAACTGGTGAACAAGGGCAGCCCTGGCAGAGATCAACATGCACTGGAAAGATGTCTGACTTACTGCTGGGAATGTAAACCAAGCTCCTGCTGTGGTTGTACAGGGAACGGACAGCTCTTAGCAGAGAGCATCGAACCTCATACTCCCAGAGCACCCCCCACAGGACGTCTTGGGGCATATGATCAAACACCTTCTCCAGATTCACAAAGCACAAGTGGACTGGTTGGGCAAACTCCCATAAACCCTTGAGCATCCGATGGAGGGCATAGAGCTGGTCCAGTGTTCCACGGCTGGGACGAAAACCACACTGCTCCTCCTGAATCCGAGGTTCAACTATCAGTCCAATTCTCCTCTCCAGTACCCTGGAGTAGACCTTACCAGGGAGGCTGAGGAGTGTGACACCCCCCCTATAATTGGAACACACCCTCCAATCCCCATTCTTAAACAGAGGGACCACCACCCAGTCTGCCAATCCAGAGGTACTGTCCCGGACCTCCACACAATGTTGCAGAGATGTGTCAACCAAGACAGTCCTACAACATCCAGAGATTTGAGGTACTCAGGACGGACCTCATCCACCCCTGGAGCCTTGCCACCAAGGAGCTTTTTACCTCAATGACTTCAGCCTGGGTGATGGTCCCCAGTCTCTGCTTCCTCAGCAGAAGACATGACAGTGGATTGAGGAGATCCTCAAAGTATTCCTTCCACCATCCAACAACATCCCCACTCGAGGTCAGCAGCTCCCCTACTGCATTGTAAAAAGTGTTAGTGAAACACTGCTTCCCCCTCCCATCAGCTGCTTCTGGAGTCCCACGAGACAACAAGGCCAAGTGGGTATCATTCTTCAGCCTGACAGCGTCATTTACTTCCAGTGGCCACTACCACGTTCAGGGGTTGCCATCACAACAGGCACCAGAGACCTTGCAACCACAGCTACAAGCAGCTGCACCCCCCTCCAGGTCTCACTGGCATTTCCCATGTGGGAGTTGAAGCCCCCCAGTATAACAATGGAGTCCCCAGTCTGTGCACTGTCTAGTACCCCTCCCAGGGACCCCAAGAAGGTCTGGTACTCTGCACTGCTGTTGGGCCCATAGGCCCATAGGCCAGGTGAGCTGGGGAGCGATCAGCAAGCCCACACAAGCCCGCAGCCTCTCCTAAGGGGGAACACCAGAAAAGTGTAGTGTTTAGCCTTTCTTGAGGACCTGAGTTCCACAGCCCAAGCTGCGCATGGAGGGGAGCCTGACTATATCCAGCTGGTACCTCTCAACCTCCCACACAAGCTCAGGCTACTTCCCCCCTGTGAGGTGACATTCTACATACCAACAGCCAGAGACAGTGTTCGCTGACTGGGATGCCCAGGCACACACCCAGTCCTCTCCGCACCCAACCCCTAAAGCCAGGTTGTGGGTCCACAGGGGGGGCACGTCACCTCTCTGGACTGACTGGCCGGGCCCCATGGGCGAAGGCCAACCCCAGGCCTGGCTCCCCAGGACCTGTTTGCCATGGGTGACCCTGCCAAGGAACTAAAGCCCCAGACAACATAGTTCCTAGGATCAGCCTGGCTCGCAAGCTCCCCCACCATGATAAGGTGGCAGCTCAATGGGGGAGATAAAATCAAGTAAAGTTTGTTCATCTGTTTTTGCTGTCCTGTCATATTACTTCCTGCTACAAACTTTATTTCGTATTGTCTTCATGTCCTTTAAGTCCTGCCGGCATTTGAGTCCATTCTATTACGCATTATGACAGTTGTTTTGCATGGTGACAGTCAGGGACATTGTTCCCCAAACACAATTAAACCCTCAGACAGCAGAAGAAGCCACAAACTCAGCATATAAAGTTTAAAAGTTTTACTTGCTGCAATGAGGTATAAGGCCTTCAACGACCAAGCTCCATCTTATATTAAAGACCTTATTGTTCCATGTGTTCCTAACAGAGCACTTCGCTCTCAGACTGCAGGTCTGCTTGTGGCTCATAGAGTTTCTAAAAGTAGAATGGGAGGAAGAGCTTTTAGTTATCAGGCTCCACTCCTGTGGAACCAGCTTCCACATTTTATCCATGAGGCAGACACCTTGTGTAGCTTTAAGAATAGACTGAAAACTTTCCTTTTTACACAATCCTATAGTCAGGGTTAGCTTGAGTTCTCCTGAGCTTTCCCTTTAGTTATGCTACTATAGGTTTAGACTGCCGGAGGACATACTGACCACATTTCTTCACTCTGCTGTCTTTCTTTACTCTCCATGTTTGTATTGATTATTTCTGCCATTAACTGCTTCTCTGTTTGTCTTTCCATAGACATGACGACTGGCCCAAATCCATCAGTGTTTGTCTGTGTCTCTTTCCTGTCAGCTCAGACACCAGTCGGTTAAGGCAGAAGGCCGCTCATCCTGAGCTGGGTTCTGCTAGAGGTTTCTTCCTGTGCTTGCTCAGGATGGGGGATTGCGCTGAATTAACATTTCAACCCAATTGGCTGGTTCCTTAGATAAGAAATGTTTTATTGCTAAATTTGTTGATATTCCTGTAAAAGGCCTTGAAATTAATTTGTTACAAACTGGTGCTTTATAAATAAATAAACTTGAAGGAATGACTGAGTTTCAGCATCCCACACTCACTGAATAAAATAATACAAAATCAGCATTATATAGGATTAGGTTCATAAAGTCTGTCCTCCAACAGACTAGGTACCATCATCACGGAGTTACCATGATGTCCTCGCTCCTGTAACTTCACTCATTCATAGTCTCTATAGATTGAAGGATACTTTTCTACTTTTATCGTGGGAAAGAAACACATGTTCATGGCTGTCTTGCACAATAGGTTTAACACTTAGATGAACTATTATTTAACATGTTAGAATAAATAAGAAAATCATGATGAGAATAAACATATTTTTCTTACAGTGACACAAAATATTTGTTGGGTAATATCTCCCAACTCCTGATGTTCATCGCAATGGAAATTAAGCTTTGAAAATGTAATATTTTAATATTTTTAAAATTACTATAAATACTACCAACTTAAATTTTTTAATTATACAGAGGACAAGCTTAGTAGGCTAATGTTTACACATTACATTTCTGATGGAAATTCAGTACTTACTTATCCCACTCTTAGTGTAAGACTCATGTTTTCGCTGATGTTTGATGGTCTTGCTGATCATCATACACATTGAACTAAAGTCACAAATGAAATAATTTTTTATTCCTTTATGTCCATCCCAGTGGATGCAGGGCCTAAAGGAGTTACATTTCTGTGGTGCACTGTAGGGGGAATCTCAAGTACTATTTCATGCTTGTGGTACTTTCATCTAATAGGTTGAAGATTCAAACAAGCCAATGAAATCATACAAACTCAAACAAAAAATGTCACATGACTCTTCAGCATACATCTCATATCTGCACTGTTGTTCAAACCCTGCATTACAAGATGGATTTCATCATTGATAGACAAAGATCCTTCACAGTGACAGTCTTGTTGCTGTGGATATCAGGTAATAATTTTTAAAAGTCAAATTAGGTTTCATGTTTTTGCTCTTAGCTCTTAACTCATTCTTATTCTATTTTTAAAGACTGGAACAAGAGAGCGTCAAAAATAATCACAATCCCAATTGTATTCTTTCCTTTTGTTAATACACAGTTTGTGTTGATGGAAGTGATGTGACGCAAACTCCTTTGCTGTGGAAAGAAAAGGGTGAAGATGCAACTATGGAGTGCAGCCACACAAAGGGTGCAGGATATTATCAGATGTACTGGTACCAACAACTTCCAGGAAAGACAATGAAGCAAATAGTTTTCACTACTTCAACTCCTCCACATCAATATGAAAATGCATTCAATCAGGACAAATTTCCAGCAGAGAAGAAAGATGCTGAGACTGGATCTCTGACAGTGAAGAACCTGCAGTCTGAGGACAGTGGAGTTTATTTTTGTGCTGTGAGTCAACACAGTGATGCAGGTGGTTTAAAGAGCTGCACAAAAATCCAGTTGTTGGTGACACAAAGTGTTAAATCATTTATCTGTAGGGGGAGCTATAGACCAGTAAACCACATTTCAATTTATGTTTATAATTAGTATTTGCACTATAATAGATCAACACAAGTATCAGAATGACTATTTTCATCACTGAATATACTTGTGCAGCCTCTAGAATAAATGGTTTAAATGGTCCTTAGTTTTATTTTCTTGGTTGCAGGTTTTTATGAAAGCACAAGTGTGAATGAATGAAAATGAAAATGAAAAATACTTAATTTATCCCAGAAGGGAAATTCAAGGAGACATGGAGAACAGCTTGACCTTCACTCTCCAGGCTGCCAAGGGTCACAGTGTGCCCGGTGCATGTCGATCAGGCCAGCAAGATCACACAGGAGAATACATACAAATACATACATACATATACATAAGCACGCATCAGCCTGTGTGTTAGGAAAAAAAAAAGATGAATAAGACCACGTAAGGTCAGAGGGAGGAGAAAAAAAGGTTCCCTACACCCAGTGCCCCATCAAGAGGGGGTGCTTAATATAAGCAATAAAAACCTCCAGCGGGGGGGGGGGGGGGGGGG
>SSNP01000284.1:38461-93902 GCA_006937955.1 Pachypanchax playfairii
GGGGGGGGGGGGGGGGGGGGGGGGGGGGATTCACGAGACATGTTGAGAACTTTCTTGAGGATGTGAATGCAATCAGTGTATGTGGTTGTGTGCAGAGAGTTATCAAGGACACCGTCTCTGGGACAACGCAGATGTTATGTCTTCCACAGTCTTTGGCGCCCGGTGGACACGGGTAAGGGGGGCTGTGTGTCTCGGTGCTCACTGTTCCAGGAGGAATTCCGTGTTTTGGCCTTGAGGCCAGCCGAAATTAGATAACAGAGATTAAGTCGAAGCTGAAGAATTGCAACAGCTTCTCATTGTCCATATGGTGCACTATTGTGGAAAAAAAAAAAGTCTGAATAAACCAAATTAGGGCCAAATTGCATAGTACCAATAATCAATCAATCACTTCTCCACTCCGAGCCGAAACTGCAACTTCTCCAAGGTGGCACCAATCCTTCCAGTGAGATCCAGCAGCGCACCCAGTTTACGATTCAGCTCCAGCACCCTGTCAGCCAGCTTGCTGTCTCGAACCTGGCATTCCCTGTCCCGTTCGAGAATCACAGCCAGCTGGTCGCGGTACTGCTCCGAGACCGCATCCAGTTTGCGATCCTGATCTCCGAATCTTTTAGTCCAAGTGTTGCCAGATCCAGCCCATAACAGCCATAACTTTAGAATTTGTAGATACATCAGGTAACCACCAGCGCCGATCAGCAGGTACCCCACGATCAATAATCCAAATATGTAGACATCCTCCACATCTTCGACAGCCAGAACAGACAGGCATACCATCTTCAACTCACCCCAGGAATCCATGGTAAACCCAGCCGGGAGGGTCGACTCCAGGCATGATGGCTCCCCCTTTTTCAGCCTTAAGTTTGAGAAAACTTTGTCCAATGCGTTGAGTGACCACGAAACCAGATCCATTTTCTAATTTTCAATTTGCAGCAGCCAGTACAGAGAAACACAGAGACGAGACGAAAAGCAGGAACAGTCGGGGGGGAGGAAGATAAGGGAGCAGCTGGAAAGCGTCCGTTCACAACGAGAGGCGGAAGAAGAACATGCACGGGGGTCCAGAGGCAGCATAGTGAAGGTGGCAGTGGAGAGTGATGTTTGTTGGTGCTTCACAACAATTTCCGATCTGTTTTATGTCCTGCCACATAGTATATGCATGATATCTGTTGATATTTATTACTATTTGATCTTTAGCTTTTAATTTTTTTTTTCTGGCTGTTCTGGATGATGGTATGTCACCTGAATTAACTTGATGTCACCCATGGTTTTTCTGTCAGGGAACATATATTTAAAGTATTTATTGTTTATTTTGCAGCCAGCAGGGTTCTTCTGCTGGAGCACCACAGGCAGGGTTAGTCCAGATGGAAATAATTCCTTTATGTGGAGAGGTCTTCAACAAATAAAAAAAAACTTATTGGGTACAAAGATCTAATTACTGACAAGGCAAACTTACAGAGGCCCAGGCATAGGCTTGGTCACCAGACAGAAATGGTTTGGTGCCTTTTTCTACTTTATGTGCTGAAGGAGATTACAGATGGCAATGCATCTCTGACAGCACCTCCGGTGAGGCTTCCAGTTCTCAGCCCTGCTTTACTTTCCTCTGTGATCCCATGTTTGTAAGGATGGCATCCCAACTGCCTACCTGATGATCCAGGTCTGCTATGGGAGTTTCACGGCCACACCACCAGAATTCACAGTTCTTGTCCTGTTTAATCATCATGAGGTTTGTTTTATGGGCACAGATTAAGTTACACAGATAGGACACTCTAATTGAAAACAATGGTAACCAGTCCAGTGCAATGCATTGTGGGTAAATGTATAGGGGGTTTTCATGGCTTGTCATTGCTGCGTTATCAAACCGGAAGTCGCCATGTTGGAGCTATTTGGAGGTAAATGGATAAATGTCCGAAACCCCAGAAGCGCTCCTCAAAATGCGTTACAGATGCAAAAGCATTAAGGAAAGGATTTTTTCTGCAGGAAAGGGCGTGATATTTGGAAAAGTTAAGGTTTATTAGTGGTGCAGATCCATATGAGGTGGCTTCTTCGTCTTGTAGAACTGCTTTTCCTTTAATAAATCTGTGTTCTGATGCTCGTGTTATGCAGTGCGTTCTCTTCAACATTAACGATAACTGAACAAAGACTGTGGCCTGGCTTCTGAACTGTATACTCGTGATGGCTGACAGTCAGGTGGAGTTTGATTGTTAAATAAACAATCCGTTGCGCGGCTAATTAGACCATCTGCCCAGGTGACACTCAATGAGATGCAGCAGGAGAGCATGAGAGCACAATCACCCCCCTGCCCTCCCTCCACACTTCACTCTAAAATGAAGCTGTGTCACCAGGAAAAGAGGAAGCAGAGCAGAGCGGGAGAAGATCAAACTTTGGTAAAGTTAGTAAAATATTCACAGAATCGAATTTTCCGGATCAATGACTTATAAGCGATGCATTGCTTTCACTAAACTGACAGCTTAGTGCATCACAGCGAGGTAGACTGTGAGCTATAATTGTATTGTCTTCTAAATGAACCATCCTCCGCTTCTTTATGGCATGAAACTCACGGATATGTTTCGACAGGGCCTTCAGGACCTGCCCGCAGATTGGGCAAACTCCTGCCTCTTTAGTTTTTGTCATTGTGTCTGTCAGCAAGTAAACAGCAACAAAATGTAAATACAGGGGCAAAAGACACATTTCATTTCTATAAACTGCATACAAATCCTTCATAACACATACATAACAAGCTCTTGATTAAATGCCCTGTTAGTAAAAAAAACAAGAAAAAACAAGTGTCTGTGACAAAGAAAGATGCAGGTGAAAATCTGTGAAAACACCAAGTCTCTAGCAAATGATGATGTGATTTAAATGGGCTGCAAAAGAGTCAGGAATCACGACTGACTTTCCGAGTCAGTTTCCTCCGTTTTAAAGCCATTTTAATGCAGATTCAGGCACAAAAAGCCCCGGGTCTCTAGCGCTTACGGTTCCTGAGCTATCACCGTTTAAACCCGATGAGACGAGTACTGTAAAAGTTTACCTGCGCAGCTTAGAATGCTTGTTTAAACAACGTGCTTACAAACATATAAACATTGACAAAACATTGCAAAACATTTAAAAACAGACGATAAACTTTTTTTCAAAGTCCTGTGGAAAAAGAACATCTAGCATCTGTGTGCCTTACTCAGCCAATCAGAGACTGATCGTAACTGAGCCAGGGGCAATGGCCTGAGGAATTAGGCTAAATCAAAAATGGGACTTTTGACCCCATTTTCGACAAGTCATGTAGAAAAATGTGCTGAATCAGAATATTTTGGTCCCAACTCAATAGCACCACCAGGAGGCAAAGGGGCTTCCTATTGATCCGTCGGGCTCCTGCTTTCAGAATCTGAAAGAGCATCCCCCGTGATCGAAGCCCCGCCCTTCGAAGACCGTACGCTCCACAGACACCGTTCCAGTCTGGTTGGAGTTGGCTCAGCACCCCCTACAGCATATTAAAATTTCAGCTCTCTAGACCATGTAGAAGTTAAGATGGCCACCAACGCTCTCCCAGAAACATGACACTAGCTACGTTTACATAGGCACATTTAATCGGAATAAACGCCCAATCGGATAAAAAAGACGTCATGTAAACATGTCAACCCGAATGTTTTGATCCGATGCAGCCTGATCCGAAAGAAATTTACTTCCGATCGAGAGGGGTGGTTTTGTCCGATCTTCATTCGGATAGACGTGCATGTACACACCCATTCGGAAAGAAAGGGTGAAAAGAGCCCTTTGCGCATGCGTACAACTTCAGCGTGACGTCTTTCCACTTTCGTAGACTCAAGCAGAAAACATAGCGGGAAGTAAACAGAAGTGGTCTGCTGGTGCAGTCATCCTGTCATCCTGCTCTCCTCTCCTGTGGTGGAGGAGCAGTAGTAATATGTATTCAGCCGCTAGCTTGGTTAATGCGACCAGTAAAAACCCAAACATAAAGGTAATCACCTGCAGAGGGTCCATATTGGGGAAAACGTGAGTCAGCTCGAGCACACGATGGGGCGGGAAAGACGTGCAGAAAGGACGGAGTTTGTTTACTTTTTTTTCTTCCCCCAGAAAGACAACTCGCTGTGCGCATGCTCAACTCATTTAACCTGATTGAGTGCTTGGTGCATGTGTACTCATGGCATGATCAGATCATTTCAGTTAGTGTCCATGTAAACAGGGATTTGGGAATTCAGATCGACCAAGATTTTAATCAGATTGGGGAAATTTGGCGCATGTAAACGTAGCCAGTGTCAGGCCCATAGACTCTCACCCCATTCTGAAGGCCAGTTTTGAGAACAGGCAATTAACTCCCCTGGGGGTCGTGGGTCAAATCTGACACTGGATTATTGTTGTGGGCCATCCACACATTGTGTGTACCAAATTTGGTGACCTTGGGGTCAAAGGTCGAGGCGTGGTGGCGTAACAGCCACTGATTTGTAGGCCTGTGATGCGTTCGAGTGTCCTTTTCACTCCTGTTTTGCTCCTATTTGAATTTGACCCAGAAGGCTGAAAACCGAGTCTGGGTATTGGGGAGGTGTGCCGATCCAGGACGTGCAGTGTTTTTTCCAAAACTCCCAAATTTAAGGGTCAAAAGAGGGTGTAACGCACTCTTCAATGAGACTATAGGCCTCACTAGCCAAATCGAGTGTCTTTTTTGGTCCCATTTGAAAACGCTTTGAGCTAGAGGGCTGAAAATACATTTGGTAAACTTTAGGGCAACTGTTAAATCAAGGGTGCCCCTGTGGCAGCGACCCTGATGGCCCCGGGGCCACGTCCGCCCGAGGCGGGGACTAATGAATGGGGTCCAAGTCCAAAAAGTGGAAGTAATAACAGAATGATGTCTGGTCTTTCCGTCAAAAGTGGACAAACCATGGTCTCCTTGAGCCCTGTCCTCAGCTGTTTAACTTGACGGCTTGTTCATGTTATGACCTACAACCATGGGATTAAACAGAACGTATGGTGGAATCTAAACTGAGTTTAAATGTAACATATTTAAAGAAAAGAATCACATTCTGACAAATACAAAAAATAAGGTATTCAAAAATGTATTCCACATCAGAATTTTAGGGCTGTTTTACTCTGATGTTTCCAATGTTTAGCAGAATCAACTCATTACTTACAGCATGGAATAGAAGATGTTCATGCAGCCACTTTCGATTGGACTGTGTGACACAAGTCAGGTCCCAAGACAACTCTAGCTCGAGGATATTACTTTGATCCTCTTCAGTTAGTTTGTTACTGCCATCAAGCTAAGACAGATTTAAAAAGAAAACAAAACTTCTGATATGATGGGTTTTAAACAATCTTTAAATTGAACACCTCACATTCAACTTTTTGTTGAAATGGTGACCGTTACAAAAATTACAAACCAGCAGGATGGTGCTGTTAATATCTGCATCGGGGCAATCCTCATTCTGAATTATAGCTGTTTCAGGTGAGCCACCAAAGAGAACATGGATGATCGCAGGACTTATGCATAAATAGTAAAAAAAGAACTTCTTGCCAATCACTGTGTCCATGTTATTTCAGATACAAAGACAATACCTTCCAATTTGCAGCTGACAGGGCCTTCCCACTCTACCTTTGGGACTTTGTAAAAGGAAATAACTGATCTCTCTTGATCCACACTGTAATACTTTCCCACAAGTCAATTTGCAAGACCACAGGCTTTCTGGACTCGTACTGGGCAAGTAATTCAGATTTGTAGAGCAAGGCTGCTTTGGCTGGGTCCTGTTCACATTTCCACTCTGAAATATACCAATTTGCCAAAAAGGCAGACAAATATTATTATCAAAACCATATATTTGTCATGATCTTCTGAGGTTCTGTTAGTGGACTCTAAATCAAGCAGCAGACTCCAGACTAGGGACAAGAGGTGAGAGTTCAAAAGGAGAGTTTTAATATAACTCCTGGCACACAGCTGAATAAAGTCAAAATTTGAAAAGATAAAATAATTCTGCTATTGCAGGTCCAGCAGGTGCTGACGGGAACGGTCCAGTCTGGACAGGTGGAGGAGAGGTGAGTGACTGTACAGCAAGAAGGTGAGGAATAACGATTGGAGGAGATGGCTTACTGTTGTGATGATCTGCAGGAGTTCAGGGGGACGCAAGCAGGTGCCAATCTGCTGAGGCTGGCTTGTGAATGTTGGTGGAGGGTGGACAGACAGGCTCTGAGTGTGGCAGGTGGATCCTGGGAGCTGGAGGAGCGGAGCGGAGGCAGGCCAGAGAAATCCACGGAGAGGCAGAGAGGAGGCCAGTATGGAAACTGTCACCTGGGAAATCCTGGATGGAGGTGGTTCGGGATGGAGGAGACAACAGCCTGGGAGCTGTCAGGAGAAACACAGGTGAGAACATTCACACCTGACAATGTTAGAATTTTGTTAATTTTGTCTTTTATGTCGTTGACTTTACTCCTGCTCTGTGACTACCTGGTTTTTGGCCTACAAGTGATTGTTCTTCATCTGGACCAGATGTTGTGTAATCCAAGCACTTCCACTTTGCCTGAAGATTGCTCTGGTCTTGCTGGCCCTACAGTGGATTCCAAGATGCTTACATTTGGTTCCTCTGTCCTGCTAGACAGACTCCTGGGATCACTGTAGCTACAGGATGGAACCTCTGCTTCTGTTGTCGAACTAAGGGTTTGCCTAGCCTGACCTTTAGCTTGAGGTTCAGCATCACTCAATGTACTGTGAGAGAGATTAACAGAAATTCCATCCTCCGTCACTAATTGAGTGTGTGTGTGTGTGTGAGACATACACAGTTATGCACAACAATACTGCTGATTGTAAAGATTTTTTTTAATTCCTACCTTGTGCATTTAATATATGACTTTTCATTGCATCCAAAGGAACACTGCCATTACAGTTCAGGCATTTTGTGATTGGTTCTTGTTGTTAAAGTGTTGTTTCTTTCTACAGAAAATAAGCATTTAAAAATGAATTTCTGGCATATTTTACCAACTGCCACAGTGCATGAGAATCAATTATCAATTGTAGCAGAGCTTAATTTGAGCCGGATCCTGCCTGAACAAGATCCGGGAACTGTCTTATTTTGAAAGGGTATGTTCCGGTAACTGTTTGCTAGGATCCGTTAACGGCGCCAGTTGGGATAAATAACAGTGGCATCAAAATGCCAAAAAGGCAGTATAACTTACTTCTTCTGGGCTTATCATCACTCTCTCTAGCCCTGCTTGACAATTTACACCCGCTGTGCACCGGCGCACAGCGCTTGGTCTGGTCCAACGGTTGTGTATGTGTGTGCGTTCCGGTATCAGTTTGGCCTCAGTGATCTGGTCTCATAGCGCTATTTGCGTTCCGGTAACTTTTGATTTACAAATTAAGCACTTAATTGTAGATGTTAGATAAACTTCACTGCAGGTCTAACAGTTTTAGGTTTTGTCCTATTTAAATTTTTAGAACTATCACTTCAACAGCTAACAGCAAAGTTTGATAGTTCTGATCCCTAATCAAAATATTACTTACGTCTTACAGAGGAATACTTTTTTGCAGTGGCCTTATATAAATTAATGTTTGTCCAATTCCACTCAGCGGGCTGCGGAGAAATCTCACTGTGTACACCTGTGTTTGGGTTTTGGAATTGTGCGCATGTTGCGCCTTCGTGTGGCCCCTGAGATTCTCAGCAGCTTAAACCCACCTGTGTCTTTAAGCTGAGGAAATGTATCCTCAATTTGTGACTTTACAATTTCTGGAACATCTTCCCTACCTGTAAAACACAATTTAATTTTTAATAACATGTTATTAATACCAAAGGGTCATATTTTTACATAATATGATGCGAAGCATCACCTTGAAATTAAATCCGTTTCTTTCCAAGTCCAGCTGCTGCTAGCTCAAATTTAACTGTTTTGGCTGACACTCTGTCTGACATGTGATCATTCAAGCAATAATTGTGTGCGTGTAAATGGGTAAACTTTGAAGATGGAGGGGTTAGAGGTGCTGAAGAAAGCCTTCTTCTGTACGGGCAAACAATCTTGCGACCTCAGCTTAAAAAAATGACAAATAAAATATTCTCCATCTAACACATTGTAACAAGGCTAACTTACACATTACACCATTGTTGTCACAAACTGTTACTTCCTTTTAAATGTGTTTTTTTGTATATTACATTGTTCTTGCTCCTTAGAGCTGCCTCAGATGTTATTTTGTCAATTAATGTGTTAGTACAGCCTGCGTTTTTGTAAGGGTTTGTGTTATTTTGATAAGAAAGAAAGTGGCACCGCTTACTACTTCCTGTCTGTTGCTAAGGAGACGGTGCTGGTCACTCCTGCTCCTGTACCTTATGATTTTTGAGCCAGCACAGCCTGTAAGTGTGTTTTTGTGTTGTGTATTCATTGTCTATGCCTAGTACTGGCTACTTTAAGTTGTTTCATAAAGTTTTATAGTCATTTGAGATGAGAAAATGTAAGTTCATAAGCGTTAGCTTACTCGCAAATTAGCTGCTAGATAGCGCTTAGCATTAGCTTGCTAGCCATTTCTGTTGTGTTGTTTGTGTTAAGTAAGGGGTTCTTACATCATTTAAGGGGGTCATGGTGCTTTATTTTTATTCTAAAAATTGTTATAATGACATTCACCGCGTTTCCCAAACGAGTTAAGAAGATCTTAGCGCTAAGATCTTCTTTGGAGCGCTCTTAAGAGCACTGTGAAAGAAGAACGTGTTTCCCAGAGTCGCTCTTAGCTTAAGAAGATCTTTCACTAAGAAGGAAACCTAAGATCGATCTGACCCACTCTTAACAGCCTTCTTAGCGATCAAATGCTCAGTGATCATAGCCAGAGGCGTCTAGATTTCTACAGTGATCAAGCTGCTTCAGGGAAATATATATCCCAGCAAAACATGCTGTGCTGTAGTGAGTAGTAGTGAAGCACGTGCGTCAGGGCGCACATTACGCACACGTCATGAACATACGCTTAGATAAATTACTTAAAAGTACAAATTGCCTCGGACTTTTTGTTGCTAGGTTTAATACTCATTTCAATGCAAATGATACACACAATATATGGTTAAAAAGGAAACCAAAGTTTATTGAAAGCATAATGGGGGAGGAGGGGTGGCGTCTCCGGCTTCACTGGGCCGTCTGGGCATCTGCATCACCTGCAATGAAGGGGGCTTGATTAATGAAATTGAATGGGATACATTGCGTAATGCTAATAAAACAAAATAGAACTGTCCCGTACCTGAATCCTGTGGAAGGATGATTGGAACGGAGATGGAGGGATGGATGAACTGTGCCTTGGACAGCGCCAGCTGTCTCCGGTGCAGCTCCAACCTCTCCTGCTTCATCCGGACCATCTCTTCCTGGAGAGCAGTTTGTCTCAGGAGCTGCTCCTCTAACCCCCACAGCACCACCAGCTTCTCCCTCTCCAGGCACACCAGCGTCTCACTGCAGGCGCAGGTGGTTATTGCAGGCCGCCTGGTTAAGCCTCCCCGCATGCGGACACTGGGCCGTGCTGGTTGGCGCACGGGGACAGGGCACGGTTGTGTGGGGTCATCCCACCCGGTGCTCTACCACCCATGCCCATGGTTTCCCTTCTCACCTTGGCATGCTTCTTTTTGGTCTGGCTCTGAAAATCCTGTCACTTCTTTCGGACAGCACCCCAGTCACGCCACATGCACTAATGGGCTTGATTACCACTTGGATATACCTGTTGGCACACACCCACTTAAAACAGAAGTTAACAAACACTTTGTTTGTTGTTTTCTTTTTATTATTTTTTCTTTTCATTTTATTTTATCTATATATGGTTATCAGCACACAATGTGAAGCTAATTTACTAACTCTGTACTCATCATGAATATCGCAAGTTCTTATAAACAACGATGTGTGTGACAGCGCTGATAAAGGAGAGGGTGATCGATTAGCCTGGCATCGATTGATTCAGTTTCAGCACCACCGCGGTTGACAGCTCCCGTTAAGAGCTTCTTTAGAACTTTCTTAGGCTTGATCTTAAGTTTCTTCTAAGAAGGCAGTTAAGAGGGCTTTTGGGAAACACCCGTATCTCAGTTCTCCTTCTTAGCCGAACCCTTCTTAGGAGCCTTCTTAAGTCCTTAAGAACGTCAGCTCATATATGTCTTTGTGCTGTCTGTTTACAGTTTTGCCATTTACAATTGAAACTCCATACCACTCCACCAAATAAAAAAAGAAGGAAACAACGGTGTGGTTTTTATGTGATGGTTAGCTACCTGCCTTGCTGAGAGCGATTTAAATAAAGACAAACAAACAAAACTATATACAGTGGTCGACAGTTATATGCATGACCTTGGTACCCAGTATTTTTGTGCATATATGCGTTGTGTGCAATTATTCGTTGGTGGTCATTTGGACTGTAAACATGGGTATCAGTGTTCAGTATTGATAACAGATAATTGGAAATGATGTACTAACACAATTAAAATATATTAGGAGAATAAAACTTTCAAAGAGGCTGAGTTATATACTTGTACAGCGGATCCACTATGACATGAACAGATGTGCCAGATACGCGTGCATGGTCGCCAGGGTAGCGGCACAGATTAAGTTACAGTTAGTAACAGAACAGAACGGTTTTCTATATTTGATATGAAAAAGTTATGATCGGGCACTAAAAACTACAACAATGTTACATGTGACACTATTTCACACTGAAGAACTCGGTGATTAATTTTTTGCAACCCTCGGACAGCTTCAGGCAGACGCGCCAGACACGTGTGCGTAAGCGCCAGAGCAGTCTAGTTCCACACACCAAACAGCGAGAATGTGTGTGAGAACACCAGCGGAGGTGTACAGTCAAGTAACTAGTGAGATGCATGATACCTCCAAATGTTTTGTGCATATAACCATCAGAGCTGCGCGTATAAGCGTATGGATTCTCTATGACACAGGAACATGCCCAGCAGTTTTGTGCATAAAAACGTCATCCATTGTATTAAAAGGTGGAATATGGAACGCTAACACCACAGCAACATTCAGTACGGATCTGTAACTAGCGCCCACCCCACTCCCTTGTACGCTCTGATGCCGTGAAAATACTTAACCCGAACCCATTCTGGCCCATTTATTCTGCACCTCTCCAAACACCCCATGGAGGTATTATATTGTTAAATGTAGCTTTTTTATGAAAATGATCCATATTTAACCTTTAAGTAGGTAATACACATTGTGCAGCTATAGAGACTGATCAAGCTAGCTTATACTAATGTAACTTACCTTTGGTGGTGGCCGGAGGGTCCGGCGGCACCAGTGTCTGGCAGCCTCGCCTCTGTCAGTGTGTGTCCCAGGACAGCTGTGGCTACAAACATGTGTGTAGTTCATCATCACCAAACATGTGAGTGTGTGTGTGAATGGGTGAATGACAAAAAACTGTAGTGTGAAGCGCTTTAGGGGTCGTAGGACCTGAGTAAAAGCGCTATACAAGTACACGCCATTTACCATTTACCTTGCACCATGTTTCACTGAGTGGAGCTAGTAATTGATAATGCAGGGCTGTTATGGCGTGGATCCGAAATGGCTTCATCACACATCTGCTGCAATGCTCTTACATGCTGAGGTTGAGGTGAAGCTGAAGCTGTGCTGTCCAACCTGCTGCAATCTCTCTCAATAGCTCTGACACTGACTTTTCTCCTGCAGCCATGACATCCACAAACATGCACTTCTATTTGCGCCGTTTTATCTGAGATTAAACTTTAGTTTGAGCTCTATACTACAGCCTAGTGTATGAGACTATACATTGCACCAACATGCCAAACTCAATCATTTGTCTGTGATTGCTTTTGTTTCGGTAAAGGAGCAGCCAATAAAACAAGTGGCTCCACCCGGTTTCTCTTGATTGACAGATTCAGTAATTCTGCTGAAAAAAGACATTATGAAATAAAAGCTGATGTAATTAAGTAAAAAAAACCTTGAAATAATTTATATTATTATGAAATAAATTGCTGTGAAATAATTATTAAATGAAATATGTAATATAATTTAAATATATACTATAAAATAACAATTAAAGGAAAAATATTACAAAATGACAGGCATTATGTTTTAAATGAATTCCATTTTCTATATTTCATTGTCACATTATATATTGACTTTATATTACTTCGTGTTGGTATTTATTTCCTAATGTTCTATTTATTTATACCATTATGAACACTTCGGCGTTCCATACCAAAATCTTGATCGGTACATCTCTAAACTGTATGTCACTTGCAGCTGCTAGCACTGGAACACTATATAAAATCGTTATGTCAATGTGGAAAGTTTTCAAAGTATTATGAGTGTTTGGATCTTGATTTTGCAAACGGAGCAGTTCAACATGTTTATCGGTCTAAATAAATATATTTTAAACAAATATATTTTGTACGTGCAGTCTGCTACATGATCATAGCTTTGTAGCTAGTTCCTTGTCATATTATAAGTAGTTAATATTTCCTTGCAATTTTTATGGTTTGTAACTTCAGATTTTCACTTTTAATCAGCAGCTTCTTCAGGACGTCCACTAGGTAGCTTGAGTTACTGAGCTTAAAGAGGCCCTTCCATTAAAAACGTTTTTTTCTGAGGTTTCTGTTGAATATTTTAGCTCCACAGGAGTTCTTACCTTCATAGTTGGTGTGAAAACAGGTCAACAACTTCTCTTTCAGTTTTTATCTCTCAAACTTTGCAGGTGGTGATAATCACTGTTCCCTCTACTGCGCATACGTGATTTACGTGATACGCGCATTTATAGATAAACAAACCTTTTGAAATCCCAAGAAAATAAATGAAAAGGCATCTGTTTCTGAGCCAATTTTGTATTTTCAAATCAGCCATTTATGATCATTTGTTCATAATTCAGTTTGTTTTTTTAAAAGGTTTTTCAAAAATATTCTGTTTTTCATCTTTTACAGAATTTGAGAGATTGTAGTTTCTCATAAGAATCACTTTTAAAAAAAATGTTGTTTCATGTTCATCAGAGTTAAATTTATAGTTTATTTGCCAATATTTTGGTTTAACACAAATACACTGTATGATTCAATATTAAAATCTTCTCCGAGTGAGAGTGTCACATCCTGAAGAGACACGCCTCCCGGCATCTCCTCATTATACCCACTTAAATACACTGATGTTTAATATACTCTTAATTCTGATGTGAATACTACCATGCATTGTGTTCTTGGCCTGTTTGTTTTTGTTATCTCAATAAAGGGTAAGACACAAACCTTTACACTTTTGCGTATCAACATTTTCAAGTTGAATTTTTCTTAATGTTTAAAATGTTCACTTATGCCACTTTTTATGGTTATACTGACAGGTCTATTTGCTGGAAATGATGTGAATCAAAGCCCAATGCTGTGGAAATATCAGGGTGACAATGCCACCATGGAGTGCAACCACACAAAGGGTGCACTTTATTTCCAAATGTACTGGTTCCGGCAGCTTCCTGGAGAAACTATGAAACTCATTGTATTCACAACTGTTGGAAACAGCAATCATGATTTTGGAACTTTTAGCAAAGACAAGTTCTCAGCCACTAAGACTGAAGCTGAGAGAGGAACATTCACAGTAAAGAGTCTGCAACCAGAAGATAAAGGATTGTATTTCTGTGCTGTGAGTCAACACAGTGATACAAACACATGTGAGAGCTGAACAACAACCTCTGTTCATTGTTTCTATCAGTATTAACCTGCTCTGCTGTAAGGAGACCTCAAGTCCAACCACATAGTGTCTTCTAGTCATGTGACCCTCCCACATCCAACTCTTCAGATCTCTACTGTGATGTCAGACCTCCATCACTCACACTGACTGTGGTCTCTATGTTCAGTCTTCTCGCAACACAATAATGTTCACAGCTGGTCTGATTAAACTCTCTGTAGTTCTACTTTGTGTTGGAGGTACTTTATCTACTTTATTATGCAGAGAAGTTGCTTTTTAGGTTTTCACACAATATTGATACTTTAATGTCATTATTTTCTTCAGCTTACAGACAGATTGACTGAATATTTGCAACATTATGTGTTCTTTGAACTGTGCAGGTCTCAGTGATGGAAGAGATGTCACTCAAACTCCTCTGCTGTGGATGAACAAGAGTCAGTCTGCAACAATTAAATGTAGTCACACTAAAGATGCTTCTTACTACCAGATGTACTGGTACCAACAACTGCCAGGAAAAACAATGAAACAAATAGTTTACACTACTTCAACTCCTCCACATCAATATGAAAATGGATTCAATGAGGACAAATTTCCAGCAGAGAAGAAAGATGCTCAGACTGGATCTCTGACAGTGAAGAACCTGCAGTCTGAGGACAGCGGAGTTTATTTCTGTGCTGTGAGTCAACACAGTGATGCAGGTGGTTTAAAGAGCTGCACAAAAACTTAACTGTTGGTCTCACAGTGAACTAGAATAATCATTTTCCTGAATAAACTTCAGGGGGAGCTCTATATTTGTTTATGTTAGTGTGCTGATAAAGTAAGTACTATTAACCCAGCAGAATACAGACCATACATCTGTCTTTATGTTTATCCATCACATGGATGCAGCTGCACAAAAACCCAACTCTTGGTGTCAGTGTGTTTGAAAAAAAATGTACTTAGCAAACTGCATGAGGAGTTCTAGTATACTGTCTCTGACATGCTTAGATATCAATAAAACATTTACAATTGATACTTGCCTTATAAGTGTCAAACCGACAAATTTTCAGTATGTTTCATTAAACAAAATTATTATTATCATCATCATCAATTTATTTATAAAGCACATTTAAAAACTGCAGTGACGCAGACCAAAGCGCTGTACACAAATAAAAACAACAAATACAGAGATAAAAATAAACATACTATAAAAACAAACAAAAACAATAAAATAAGGTCAGCAAGGGGTTAGACTGCCCCAACAGAGTTAAAAGCCTGAGAATAAAAGTAAGTCTTTAAACGGATCTTAAAAATACTAAGAGATGGGGCGAGTCTGACTGTCAGGGGGAGCTGGTTCCATAAGCTAGGGGCGCAAACTGAGAACGCCCGCTCACCGCGGGCCTTATAGCGGGCTGGACGAACCTGCAGCAAGTGCTGCTCAGAGGACCTCAGGGAACGCCTCGGGACATAGGGACAGAGAAGCTGCGCCAAGTAGGGTGGCCCGAGCGCATGCAAAGATTTAAAAGCAAATAAAAGGATCTTAAATTTAATCCGATAGCGGATTGGCAGCCAGTGCAGATTAGCCAGTACAGGGGTGATATGTTGTTTCAAAGCAGTCCCAGTTAAAAATCGTGCAGCAGCATTTTGTACTAACTGGAGACGGACTATTGCGGATGAAGGAGCACCATATAACAGAGAGTTGGCATAATCAAGGTGTGATGTCACAAACGCATGGATGACTGAGTGAAGATCTTTCCTCCTCAGAATGGGTTTTAGCTTGGTCAGCCTACGGAGGTGGAAAAAACAGGATCTAACAACCTGATTAATCTGGACATCAAATCTGAGGTCAGAGTCAAAGATGACCCTCAGATTTTTGATGTTCGGTTTCAGTAGAGCCGACAAGCAGGAGGGCAGAGTCGGGACTACAGCAGCAGGAGAACAAGGGGAAAACAATATTGCTTCCAATTTAGACTCGTTTAAGTGGAGAAAATTATCAGAGAGCCAAGTCTTAATCTCATCCATACAATCAGAAAGGGGTTGCACTGGATCAGTTGATTTTAGGGCCACTTATAACTGACAGTCATCGGCATAAAGGTGGTAATTCACCTGAAATTTCTTTAAAATGCCTGCCAGTGGTAAAAGATACAAGTTAAAAAGAAGTGGACCCAAAATCAAACCTTGGGGAACTCCACAGGTAAGAGGCGACACAGCAGAGGCACAATTTCCTAATGCAACATTAAAACTTCTGGCCTGAAAGTACGAGCGAAACCACTGCAGAGCTGATCCTCGAATGCCAACTAAGGACTCCAGGCGTTGCAGCAGAATAGCATGATCAACGGTATCAAAAGCGGCGGCTAGATCCAGGAGGATCAGCAGGACATAAGAGCCGGAGTCAGAGGCGAGTAAAATATCATTAAAAACTCTAAGTAGTGCCGACTCTGTACTGTGAAGGGAGTGAAAACCAGACTGAAACAGGTCTAAGACATTAAAATGATCAAGATAGTCAGAGATCTGACTAAAAACCACCTTCTCCAGCAATTTGGACAAAAATGGGAGCTTGGAGATGGGACGGAAATTACTTATGTCACTAGCATCCAGGCCCTGCTTTTTCAGGACCGGCTGGACAACCGCATGTTTAAAAACCTGGGGAATGCTACCCATCATCAAGGACGCATTTATGATCTCAAGGATCGATTGAGCCACCACAGGGAAAACTTCCTTTAGGAGCCGAGGGGGAATAAAGTCATTAGGTGAGCCCGAAGGTCTATTGCCAGCCACTATAGTTAAAAGAAGGAGAAGGGAAATCGGAGAAAAACACTCAAAGAAATAAGAGGGAGGAGAAGGAGGCAGCAATATCTGGGAGCTGGGCAGGATTTGNNNAGCACATATACTGGAGACTTTGGAGCAAAAATGATGCAAAAATTGGTTACAGAGCTCATCAGAGGGATTAGCAAGAGGGACATTAGGTGACAGGAAAGTGTTGATAGTAGAAAAAAGAACCCGCTGGTTACCAGAGTGTTGGTTAACAATAGCAGAATAAAATTCAGAGCGGGCCATCCTAACTGACCGCTGATATCACCTCCAGGTATCTTTAAGCAGCAGAAAGGAGGTCAGAGATTTTTCTTTTTTCCATCGTCTTTCATATTTTCTACTTTCACTTCTAATAGCACGAGTGTGCTGGTTTAACCAAGGGTCAGGTCGACGGCGAGAACACCGGGACCTAAGTGGTGCTATCGAGTCTAACACTGATAGACATGAGGACTGGAATTTAGATAGGAGCACCTCAGGGTCAGAGGAGCTGCCAGGGGGTGATAAAAGATCCGGCAAACATAACGCAAGCTGAGGTACTGTGGATGGAGAAATGCGACGAGTACGGCACACCTCCACCTGCTTAGGTGAGGTACACCGAGACACATCCACAGAGAATAAAACAGGACAATGATCGGATAAACAGAAAACATCAGTCCGCACATTAGTTACAGCTACACCATGAGACAGCACCAAGTCCAAAATGTGTGATCCACCATGAGTGGGGAAGTCCACTAGCTGGGTCAATCCAAGAGAGTCAACTGGTTACAAAAGTCAGCAACGAGTGGTTTCCCAGGACAACAGATACGAATATTAAAATCACCCAGTATGAGGAGCCGATCATACTTTAGGATGACGTCAGCAAGACAGTCTGATAGCTGGGAAATGAGCACAGAGTTTTACTTTGGAGGATGATACAGCAATACACAGAGGATCAAGGAGGAAGACCCAAGTTCAAACGCTGACATTTCAAAAGTGTCACAAACCCCTTGTAAGGTAACAGGCTGGCAGGAAATATTAGAGTTAAAAACAGTCAGCAGGCCCCCACCACGGCCTGACGGCCGCGGGACGTTCAGATAAGCACATCCTGCTGGGAATAGTTTAGCGATAGGAGCCAACTCACCCGGAACGGTCCATGACTCAGTGATGCAGAGCAAGTCCAGTGACTGATCAGTGAAGAAATCCTTGAGAATGAAGGTTTTGTTACGAACCGAGTGGGCGTTGATCAGAGCGCACCGCAGAGGTACGGCCGGGTTGGTGACGCGGTCGCCAGAAGACGAGGCGCGGCAAACAGGTCGGAGATTCTCCAAAGACGCTCCACGCTGACAGCGATCACAGGTCCAGGAAGGGTGATCCTTACAGGTCCGGTGGGAGCGATCAGATGTTAGGAGGAAGCAGTCAATGGAGCGGCAGCGAGGGCCTGTCATCAGGCGGGGATGCTGAGCTTTTGCGAGGCGCTCCAGGCTGGATCGGAGATGAGCCCGACGTCCACCACGGCAGCCCCGGCATCGGCAACGCCTCGTGTGTCGTCCCCGGGGTGAGATTGTCCAGAGATGAGCAGGAACCAGTGGAAACTGGAGCTGAAGCACGGCTTTGAGATTACAGCAGCCACCCAGAGAATGGCTCACTGAGTGGCGAAGATTCAGAAGGGGGAGTCTGTCAATTGGTGTGAGTGTGGATCCCAGAGAGACTGCATAGCAGAGCAGGATAATAATAAAAACGAATGCAGAGGGTGGTATTATGCTTGCAAATGATTTATAGAGACCTGAGCATTCAGAGACATTTTAAAATCTAGGGGTGTTTGTGAAGTAACCATATTATTAGTGGCTGTGGTTCAGTGGGAAGAGCGGTTTCATTTCTGAAAGTCAGTAGTTTTATGACGGTTTCTCCCTCCACATGTCAAAGTATCTTTAGGCAAAACACTAAACCCCCTATAATCACCTGATTTACATATTGGATTGTGTGAATGTAACGCATCATGAAAATCCTCATGGAAAACCCTCATCATCCTCTTCAGAACACAGTAACTCAACAGCCGAGTGTCTTCAGTCAAAGGCTTCTTCTGATTCACTGCAGCACAGAACGCTACAGGAGATCTTTTTTGCCCACAGCTAGAACCTTCTACAATGGTTCCCTGAAGAAGAACTGAGCTACAACAACACTTAATTTCCCTTCGGGGATTAATAAAGTATTTTTGATTTGACTTGATTTGATTTAGTGTAAAGGGGCTTTGAGTACTCAGTAAGACAAGTAAAGTGCTATGCAAATCATCATCATCCTTTTTTTGTATGGCAAATTTAAACGGCGACAACGCCAACCAAAGTTCTGTACAAGACAGTAAAACACCAACTGACTAAGATCGAGCAGCACATGACAGATAAAACTGGTAAAAACTAGAAAAATTGCATTTTCTGTGGAAATGCAGTGTGAATGCTGGGAGCTGAAACAAACAAGTTAAATGCAGCTGAAAAAATTGCATGGAATTTCTAAGTTGAAGAGAGCAAAAGTAGTTAGAAAAGTTGAAAGAGTTAAAAAGTTGAAAGATTTGAATGTATTTCAGTGAAAAAGGGTTCACAAAGTTAAATACTTTCTGAAGTTGAAGGTATGTTGATTGCTAAAGGTCAAGTTTCCAAGTTGAAGAGAGCTGAAGTAGTTGAAAAAGATGAAGAGTTGAAAGATTTGAATGTATTTCAAGGGAGCTAAAAAGGGTTCAATCAATATCTAAAAGCCAAGTTTCCAAGTCTAAGAGAGCTGAAGTAGTTGGAAAAGTTGAAAGATTTGAATGTATTCCAATGGACAGACAGGCAGACAGACAGACAAACAGACAGACAGACAGACAGACAGACAGACAGACAGCTGGCTAGTGTAGGGGAACACGTATTATGAAAGTTTGCCTCTTCAGTACGTGTTATTCGGGGCACCACCTTCTTTCGAAGGAATTAAATATTAAAATATTTAATCAAATTATTTCAGTCTCATAATATGAAGTCGCATGTCCGTCCAGATAGTGACTCAAATCACACATAAAAACTCACTGAATCGGCCAATTAAAATTAAGGTGAATATTTATTGAACAACAAGGAAGACAGACCAATAAACAAACAAAAAAAGTAAAAGTTGAGAAGTGAAAAAAGAAGTGAGTCATGACTCCTCGTGAGGTGTCAATTATAGACTCCTACGCCCGCCTCTAGGCGTGACTATCACTGGCTCTTAGCCAATGAAAAATCCGTTTTTGGGAATTTGAATTTTAGGACTGCCCTATGGTCTTGATTACAGATTTTATTATATCAAATAAAAACGCTTGCTCATCCACTCTTTGTGAGACTAACATTACCATCAATTTTATCTTTTAACAAGAATTAATGAACAGTGTTTCCTTAGTCTAATGACATATTACTTTTACACATATCAGTATTTATTCCTGAATAGTAAAGAAGGGATTTGCAGGTTAATTCAATATATCCTAATGAGATCTGTAACATGTTTAACCAAAGCATCATTTAAATCAATTTAGATTACATTGCTCTTTATAGTGACTTACTGAAGAGAGTGATTTAAACACATTTCGTTTTATTCACTGAACAATGTATCACTAATTCATGTAGAAATACTTCTCTCAAATGAAAAATGTTTCCTAGACATTTCCTGTGGAGAGGACTTTTGGTTAGCAGTCATTGATCAGATCAACAGTTGCATACATCTGGAATTTACATGCTTATTATCAGAGTTTCACTGAATACAGTTTTCAGATATACATCAAATCATTTTATCACTTTAGTTAAACTGGGTGAACATTACTTCAGAGCAAAGATGCTGGTTTGATACCTGTTAAGAAAGGAGTGATTGAATTAGCTGTGATCACATTAAATAGTTCATATGTGTATTGAAGCAGTCTGAGGTGCTCCTTGATCCAATCATCGTGGCTATTTAGCTGAGCCTTTGTAGTAACATCTGTGGTTAGAAAGGGGGTGTTTTGGGTGAAACCCGGAGACATCCCGTCTGACGCTGAAGCAACACAGTATGCTTTGGCATGCGTTATCCAAACACAAAAAAAGATTTATCTTTTGATAGAAGTAGGAAATGGTGGACTCCGAGCCCTGGTGTCTTGTTGATGGAAGAAGTTTTATTCTTTCTCACCAAATGCTGTAAATTATCTCGGCAGGGTGTGTGGCTTCAAAGGGCTTTTCAGACCAGATTTTGGACTAAAATCTGTTTTCACAGTGGGGGGGGGGTTGACAGACTTTTTGTGAATAGTCGTAAAGTGTCGAGAATGACACAATCCATTCACAGAAAGTGGAGATCCTGGGTCGTTTTATTATTCTCAGGAATGTGAAGCTAAGGTCCTCACATCACAGAGAGAGTCACAGATACACACAATCTTCTCCAGTTTAATTAATCAGAAATGAGGCTGTTGATGCGTCCTACACTAGATAAAACTGAATCAGGCTGCTGACAGTCTAACAGCAGGTGTTTATCAACAGGATCTCTGTGTTTGTAAAGTAAAAGGCCACTTGAGCTGAAATCTGTAAACAGTTGACGTTTAAGTGAAATCAGTTGAAAAGAGGAAGTAAAGTGACATTTTATTCCATAAAGAGATGAGAAGGGTTGTTGAACTTAAATAGATATTGAAAATGAGTCAGCATCTTAAACCAGAAATCATGTTAATATCAGAAAATGCAATCATTTAAAACTGACAGATATGCAGAAGGTTATACAGACAAAAAAATTATTCATTCATCATTACCTGATCTTCACACCCACCTTTATCGGATGTGCAAGTAATGATTGGTCAGTCTTGAAATGACCTGATGCAAATAAGGGACTATCTGTCTTCTATACTGGTTCATCCTCCGCAGGGTTGCTTGGGGCTGGGTCCCATCTTCAGTGTCATCAAGCAACAGGTCAGGTACACCTTGGATAGGTTGCCAGTAATCAGGTACTTTTAAAGAAAGATTGAAAGGTCTGTTAATAAGTGTTTCCTGATGTTTTTTAGTTATAAAATGTTTCATATTACTAGTTAATACTTAAGAAATAACCACAAATTCCTGAAATGTGTATAAAATAACCTCTTTAAGTATTAACCAGTAATATGAAACATTTTATATCTAAAAAACGTCAGGAAACACTGATTAACTGTCAGGTCTCAGCAGTTGGTGAGTGGTATGTTTGTGTTTGGACATCTAACCTCGGTCATTGCAGGGTGTGACAGAGCAGCTGAGACGAATCCACCTGACCAGGCGCAGGTGTGGTTAAAAGCCTTGGAGGAACCAGAGACAGATGCCAGTTTGTTCCGCTCTCAACGTGGTAACATTAGGACTTCTTACTCAGTTCGTGATTAATGTAGTTGAATCTACTTACCTCGCCCTTCTCCTCCTCGTCCGTCCTCACTGGATTCCGACTCCAGTCCTTGGGTGCCTTCATCTCCTGCACTGGCCGTCTGCCGTGCCGCTCGGAGGACCCAGCTTCTGTCGCTGACGTGCGTCTTACGTCCACTCCTGTTCCTGGATTGTCTGTCTCTCCTCCCGGATCCGTCCACGCCTGCCCTGGTCCTTGTCGTGGCTCTGTCCACCCTCCATCAACAACTCCATCGGCCGCTTTGTTCTGGATTATCCTCACCATCCAGTGGCTGTATTTAAAACAATATTGTTCCATCAAAATCAGTTGGTTTCTGTGTAAATTGGGCAATACTTTTTATATAAGTTCAAACCTCCAAGATGGCTTCAAAAAACAATTTCAGTGTTATTGGGGATGGCAGAAAGACATCTAAGCTTCATGTGCAATACCTCAAGGCTGAAAATGACATCTTATATAACTGTGTCTGGGTCAAAGTTCGGTCAGCAACGCCAGCAAATTTAATGTCACTGACATTTCTTTTTCCTGTGTAAACCTTCAAAACAGGAAACTGAACAGATCCACTCATGAAATGTGATGTCTGTGACACTAACTCCACCTTCTTTAAACCTAGGAAGCTGTATTCATGATGAAAGCATCATTCTTGTCTTCATTTGTGTTGGAACTATGTATATATTCATCTTGCATTTGGCAGCTTTGCAGTTCTGTTTAACAGGTAAATTACAATCAGTACTTCTCTTTTACAAAGTAGTTTTAAAGTTCTAAATCAGTTTGTTTTACTTTTAGAATCTGCAGAACCATCAAAAAACAGTGTTCATCAGACTCCGACAGCAATCATAAAAGGACCAGAAGAAGAAATCCAGATAATCTGCAGCCATTCAAACACCAACTTTGATATGATCCAGTGGTATAAACAGTCTCCTGTGAAAACTGACATGACTCTGGTTGGTTATGTTCGTTTCACTTCTAAAGTTATTGAAGATCCATTCAGAAACTTCTATAATGTGACTGGTGATGGACAGAGTCAGTCATCTCTTGTTATCCAAAAGCTGAGACAGCCTGAGGACAGTGCAGTGTATTACTGTGCTGCCAGTGAAGCACAGTGCTACATGAAGCCAGCAGTTACAACAAAAACCTCATCTGCTGCAGACAGTAACAATCATTCACTTGCTGATAACAACATGAGCTTCAATGAAACCACAAACAATCAGGCAGCTGAATCATAGAAGCAGCTGCAGCCTTATTTTAACCAATAGGGGGCAGTGTTTCTCAAAATATAGTCCTAACTTACTTAATTTTTTTGTCTGGCATTTTGAGGAAATTACTTTAAGGGGTGATTTAAATGAGGATTAAAACTGACTTTAATTGACCTTTAATTAGGGCTAAATGGGAAATATATAAAGTCAAGACATAATTTTAAAGGGTAAAACATAAATATGTTTATTAATATTTCAGAAGACAGAGCAATATTTTAAAGTATTTTCAAAAGTGTACAACCATTTCGGAAATTTTACTGAAACCATAATCAAAAAGTTTTGTGACTGACTGTAAAATTATGAGTTTTACATAGTGTAATGTATTGCTTTATAATCTTGATTAAGAACTTAAATTAATATGTAATTACAACCATATAAAATACATAAACATTAACATTGTTAGTGTCTGATATGAAATATAAAAGCAAATAATACAAAGGTTTGATGAAGTAAATAAAATGACAGAATCGTGTCTGAACAATTTCACTATAACGCGTTACATTGTTAATATTTTTGTTAACTTCTGTATAATATATTATGGCTGATAAGGTGACATTGTGTCCTTGATTTATTTTGCTATAAGTATGTTTCACTCTAATTTAATTTGGATTGCAGACGTGCATTACTCATTAAAACAGCCAGAACATCACGGTAGTTGTAGAGTTAATGATATGAAGGAGATCAGTGGCCCCGCCCACCTTCCTCTTCTTTAAGTGACAACAGAAACAGACTGAAAAACACTGAATAAAAGACAAAGAAAAAGGCTGGCACAAAATGATGGAGTTTATTCTCTGCTGCATTAGCTTATACATTATTATTGTTTCAGGTAAAGTCTTTATAGACTTATACAACCACAGATAAACTACTTTTTTTCTTTAATCATTAAAGATATTTTTTAAATTATTTCTGTTTCTATTGCTCATACTGATAAAGACTGAACTATTAATGTTGCTTTGTTTTTTGTTGTCTTTTCGACAGGTTCCTCTCTAAGTGATCAAATTGTCCAAACTCCAGCCGAAACCTTAAAGAATCCTGAAGAAACAGTCACCATCAGTTGTTCTCACAGTATTAAAGACTATGATCGAATTCTTTGGTACAAACAATCAAAGCTTCATCAATTGCAGCTCCTTGGACACATGATGGGAGACAAAGGATTTCCAGAGACTGGACTAAATGTGACAATAGACGGGAGTGCAGAGAAAGACAAAACCTCCACTTTAACAATAAAAGACCTCAGTCTGAGCAGCAGTGCAGTTTATTTCTGTGCTGCTAGATACCACAGTACAACATATCACAGCTCCTCAGTACAAAAACCTCCACATTGTTATTTATCATCTCCTACAGCTTCCTGCACCTGCATTACTTCTTTTGATAAGTTGAAAATGTATCTGACATAATATGATAACAAGCTTTAGAGCTGTTGTTGTGGCTCCTCCCACTTCAGGGAACATGTTCATTTCATTTAACAAAGTTTCTCAGTCTCATTTAGAAGTGAGGTCCAGAAGAATCAGTACATCAGTAAGAATTTATTTGAAAATATTTTAAAAGAAAGACATTATGAGCTTTGAACTACTAATACTTGTTCTCAGCGCCGTGCTGATTTCAGGTATTTATCATTTTAAATCTCTCAGTCAGCTTCTCTATCACTGTTTTAATAAATAATTTTAAGTGTGTGACTAAATTTGAACTTGTCCTACTTGAAGGTTCAGTCAAATGGATTTTGTGCTAATTTTCCAACAGGATCATCTCTCGGTGACCAGGTACGACAGACTCCATTTTATATTCTGGAAAATCCAGGAAACACAGCCAAAATCAGCTGTTCTCACAGTATTCTGAACTACAATCAAATCCTCTGGTACAAAACATCTGAAAATGAACAGCTCCAACTCCTGGGATATATGTTGATGGACCAAAGTTACCTTGAACCTGGAGTGAATGTAACAATGGAAGGGAGTGCAGATAAAGACAAAACCTGCACTTTAATAATTAAAGATCTCAGTCTGAGCAGCAGTTCAGTTTATTTCTGTGCTGCTAGATACCACAGTGTCACATATCACAGCTCATCAGTACAAAAACCTCCACAGTGTTTTTGTAATCTCTGAATCACAGCTTACGTCCTCCTGCAGCTGTGTTAACTCTTGATTATGCCGTTGTGACATATTATCTCTGCAGCCCACACATTGAACTGTTAGCTGTTAGTTGCCATTCGTATTATTTATGGACAGAGTTAACCATTGTTATTTAGTAAAAATATAGTTCACCATCAGCTAGTACTAACTCTGCCTGTGACCTCACTGGCTTAATTGTTGCTAAATTTTATACTCAACACCCCAAATGTGGCAGTACTCAAAGATTTAACCATACAGTAAAATATTGGATTTGTCTCACACAAATGTTCAGGGTGCATACAGCCTCTAAACAGGACTCAAGTGAAGGATTTAGCTCAGGAGATATGGAGTGTAACATGAAATAAAAACTTATATTAATGAAAAATACAAAACAGCTGATGTGGCTGCAAAAATTGGATTACTTACAGACACTGAGACAGACTTGGACAGTAGAGACTGACAATCATCTGAGGAAATCGAGGTGTGTTGTAGCCAATAGATAATGAAACTGGTTTGTTATCTATTAGCTACTTTATTTCAAGCCCCACCAGGTCAATGATGTATGAATAATATAACTTTTTCTTTTGGAAACCATAAGTACAAGACCACTACAAGTTTATAAAATGATTCTAAAATAAATTTGACATCTAAATTTGCTACACAATCCTCTTTACCACCATTAATTTTTCCAAATTCCTGATGTTCTTAGCGATGGATATTCAACCTTAAAAATGTTCTGGGAATCATTTCAAAATAACTTTAGATACCACCACCTTAAATTGTTAAAATTATACCAAGGTAAATTTTAATACGCTAATGTGTACATTAATATATATTTCTGATGTAAATTAGGTACTTAATCATCCTACTATTGAGTGTCAGACTCCTGCTTGTTTTCCCTGATGTCTGATGCTCTTGTAAATCAAGTCAGAATATTTCACTCTCACTGGATAATCAGAAACCATTTACCAACCAACTTTATTCATGTAATTAAATAAATAAATTTTTTCACCGGTTTAGACCCAAAATTGCCCATCCCAATGAATGATAGGTCAATAGGAGTTACATTTCTGTAATGCACTGTAGGGGGACCCCAAGTACTACTTCACACTTGTCAAACAGGCTGAAGATTCAAACAAGTCAATGAAGTCATACAAACTCAAACAAAATATGTCACATGACTCTCCAACCCACAACAGAACAACTTCACTACACTCAGATTGTGCAGTGAAGAATGATTTTCATCACAATGAAACGAGGATTCTACATACTGATTATCTTTTTGTTGTGGATATCAGGTAATTTTAAAAGAGGAATAGGAAGTTGGGTGTCATGGTTTTGTTTTTGACGGGTAACTAAGATTCTTATGTAATTATTTTAAGAGTGGAAAAAGAATATAAACATAATCAAAAACATAAATACTGTATGTTCTGTCCTTTTGTTTCTTCACAGTTGATGGAAGTGATGTGACGCAAACACCTTTGCTGTGGAAAGAAAAGGGTGAAGATGCAACTATGGAGTGCAGCCACACAAAGGGTGCAGGATATTATCAGATGTACTGGTACCAACAACTTCCTGGAGAAACTATGAAATTAGTTGTTTTTACATCAACAACTACAAAAGATCATGATTTTGGAACTTTCAGCAAAGACAAGTTCTCAGCCACTAAGACTGAAGTTGAGAGAGGAACATTCACAGTAAAGAATCTGCAACCAGAAGATAAAGGATTGTATTTCTGTGCTGTGAGTAAACACAGTGATACAAACACATGTGAGAGCTGAACAAAAACCTCTGTTCATTGTTTCTATCAGTATTAACCTGCTCTGCTGTAAGGAGACCTCAAGTCCAACCACATAGTGTCTTATAGTCATGTGACCCTCCCACATCCAACTCTTCAGATCTCTACTGTGATGTCAGACCTCCATCACTCACACTGACTGTGGTCTCTATGTTCAGTCTTCTCTCAACACAATAATGTTCACAGCTGGTCTGATTAAACTCTCTGTAGTTCTACTTTGTGTTGGAGGTACTTTATCTACTTCACAAACTTACCTTACGTAAAAGACCCACTCCTGTGTAGGCATAACCATTGGTCTGGAGGGTAACCCCGCCCTTTTCCCCGTTACTAAGAGATCACTGTTTATGGTAGCGCTAGAAGCCTGCCCACAGCATTTCGTACATATCAAAAATATTATTTTTCACACTGCATTTTTCAAATTACTGATGAGTCACAGCGATTTAAAAGTGGAAATACTCAAAAATGCAAGATATGTCCTCTATTATCAGAAAAATACCACAAGAACATGTTAACAACACGAAAAACACGATTTTCAGAGCACTGGGTCTTTAACCCTCTGGGGACCAAGGGTTTTTTGGAGAAATAAACCTCGCCTGACTTTTTTTGTTTAAATGCTACTAAAACACCACCTTTCAATGCCCCATAATGTCCTATACCTTGTTTTTTTTTTTATTTTGAATTGATTTGACAACCGCGCGTCATGCGCAAAAGACAAAGGCTCTGATTGGAACACCGACTTTTACACGACACTTTATCCCTTGTGAATGGGCTAGAGCAATGCCGGAACTACCGTCTGAAAGCTTGGATTCTCCCGATTTAGAGGGGAAAAAAAGTAAGTTTCTATCTTTTATGGTTCGGAAGCTATGTTCGATTAAACACAACAAGTTCCCTGGCATCGTCGACGATGACGGCAACCCCGTAGCGTTAAGCTTTTGAACTATTACTTCCGCTTTGCCTTTGCACTTGTTGCTTTCAGTTTCAGGTCTGCACCACCAGTGGAGTTGAGTCAGATGCAGGGCCGGTTCTGGGCATTGGCAGACCAGGCAATTGCCTAGGGCGTCCTCTACTGGAGGGGGTGCCAAATCCTCCTTATTTATTTATTTGTTTTTGAACAAACTGTTGGACACACCATTCATCTCATGTAAAGAGCAAAACAAACTATCTATCTATCTATCTATCTATCTATCTATCTATCTATCTATCTATCTATCTATCTATCTATCTATCTATCATCTCTACGTTTCATTTTAGTATAAATAAATATTTTTTGCAATGTAATCCAGTTATTAAGTTACTTTGTTTCTGTTATGGGCAGTAGGGGGCGCCAAAATCCTTTTTCACCTAGGGCACCATGCAGCTCAAGGCAGGTCCTGGTCAGACAGTTTAGTTGGAGCAGTACAAGATGAATTTTCGTGGGTTTGGAAAACTCCAAATCTCTTTAGAATCCAGCTTGCAGTGCAAGGTTAGGAGGTCTGCGCTCTATGAGTGCTTTTCTAGTTAATATTATAATTTACATTAACATCTTACTTGGGTTGTTTTTTCAGTTTACAGAGAGATTAACTAAACATCTTCAACATGGTGTGCTTTTTGAACCGTGTAGGTCTCAGAGATGAAAGTGATGTTACTTGAACTCCTCTGCTGTGGATGAAGGAGAGTCAGTCTGCACACTAAAGGTGTTTTATAAGAATACCAGGGTTTAAATGAAATCACAGTCTTTTGTGATTTGATATATAAAAAACAACATACAAATATTATCAAATCACAGAAGAAAAGTTAAAAGATTCATTTACAAGTTAAAAAACAGTGTATATCATTCAGTCATTGTGTTTACCTGCTTGTTCCTGTTCAGGGTCACGGGGAGCTGGTGTATGTCTACAGTGGTTTTTGGGTGAGAGGTGGGGTCCGTCACACTTTGACAAGTCACCAGTCCATCACAGAGTCACATATAGACAGAGAACCATTTACACATTTGGAAAATGTATTTTTCAAATTTGGAATATTAATGCTGTAAAAAAAATATTACAACTGATCAAATGACTCCTAAAATCTAATCTTCCACAGTTTTACAGCTGTGTTTATTTCATTTCAGCTCCTCACACATAATCTTCTCTTGATTGACTGCATGATAGACCATCACATCCTGCAGAGACACGCCTCCTGGCATCTCTTGTAACAACGTAAAGGCCCTGATGTTTAATACACTCTTAGTGTTTGAACATGAATACTATCAGACATTATCTCATCACCTTGTTGATTTTTGTTTTCTGGATAAAAGGTAATTTCCTGTAAATTCCACAGGTTTATTTCAACATTTACAGGACTAATTTTTGTAACTAAAATATTCACTTGGTCATACTGACAGGTCTATTTGCTGGAAATGATGTGAATCAAAGCCCAATGCTGTGGAAATATCAGGGTGACAATGCCACCATGGAGTGCAGCCACACCAGGGATGCTGGCCATACCCAAATGTACTGGTACCGACAAATTCCTGGAGAAACTATGAAACTCATTGTATTCACAACTGTTGGAAACAGCAATCATGATTTTGGAACTTTCAGCAAAGACAAGTTCTCAGCCACTAAGACTGAAGCTGAGAGAGGAACATTCACAGTAAAGAATCTGCAACCAGAAGATAAAGGATTGTATTTCTGTGCTGTGAGTAAACACAGTGATACAAACACATGTGAGAGCTGAACAAAAACCTCTGTTCATTGTTTCTATCAGTATTAACCTGCTCTGCTGTAAGGAGACCTCAAGTCCAACCACATAGTGTCTTCTAGTCATGTGACTCTCCCACATCCAACTCTTCAGATCTCTACTGTGATGTCAGACCTCCATCACTCACACTGACTGTGGTCTCTATGTTCAGTCTTCTCTCAACACAATAATGTTCACAGCTGGTCTGATTAAACTCTCTGTAGTTCTACTTTGTATTGGAGGTACTTTATCTACTTTACCAAACACTTAAAGATTTGTATGTATAATATTATTTTTAACATTAATAACGTAATTGTATATTTTTCTGATTGTAGAGCGATTAACTGAACATCTGCAAAAGCTGTTGTTTTGTTTCAGAGTTTACTAATAGCATTTTCATTTGTTTTTTATTTCCTGTAACATTATTTGTTCTTTGAACCGTGCAGGTCTCAGTGATGGAAGTGATGTCACTCAAACTCCTCTGCTGTGGATGAACGAGAGTCAGTCTGCAACAATTAAATGTAGTCACACAAAGGGTAGTGCATACTTTCAAATGTACTGGTACCAACAACTGCCAGGAAAAACAATGAAACAAATAGTTTTCACTACTTCAACTCCTCCACATCAGTATGAAAATGGATTCAATGAGGACAAATTTCCAGCAGAGAAGAAAGATGCTCAGACTGGATCTCTGACAGTGAAGAACCTGCAGTCTGAGGACAGCGGAGTTTATTTCTGTGCTGTGAGTCAACACAGTGATGCAGGTGGTTTAAAGAGCTGCACAAAAACCCAGCTGTTGGTGTTACAGTGAACTAGAATAATTATAAACGTCAGGGGGAGCTCTATATTTACTTTATCAGCACAGTAAAATAAACAATCAGTATTAACCCAGCAGTACACAACAAAGTTGTGTATGATCAATTAATGCAACACTTGGATGAACATGGTTTATTAGATCCTTTCCAGTCTGGCTTCAGACCCCTTTATAGTACTTGTTGTGGAAATATTCCATACAAATGAATCAAGCGAGTGAGTTTTTGGGGCAGCTGTGGCTCAGTGGTTAGAGCGGTTGTCCTCCAATTTGAAGGTTGGTGGATCGATCCCGGCTTCCACCGCCACATGTCAAAGTGTCCTTGGGCAAGACACTGAACCCCATGTTGCCCCTTGATCTGTGTATCGGGTTGTGTGAGTGTTAGCCCCTCCCCTCTCCCCCCAACTCACATATTGGGTTGTGTGAATGGGTGAATGCAAAACCTTGTAGTGTGAAAGTGCTTTGAGTGGTCTGAATGACTAGAAAAGCACTATACATTTACCATTTTATAAAAAAGTATTTATTATAAAATCATGCATGAAGTGAGAGTAGTCAGACAAATGCAAAGTGATGAGACTCTGAAGTAGAAACCCTGGTTGGTTCTACTTATAGATGCTGATACAGTGAGCTATCAGAAATATGGACGTCATTAGAACTGTGAATCTCAGAACATTCTGGAGATATTGATGAGCTGTAGCTGTCAATCTAATCTAATACAAGATATTCTAGCTGTAATTGATGGTTACTGTGACATTGTCATACAAATGTGTGTGAGGTGATCTGAACCTCTCCAACATACTGAATCTAAACACATTCGTGTTCTAAAAGACATTTTAACTGCTAACGATTTCATGTTCTCCTTCTACTTCCTGACCTCTCAGCAGCATTGGATACTGTTGATCATACCATCCTGATTTAGCATTTGGATCCCTGGGCTGGTCTACTACTTCACACAGAACTGCTCATTAATTACAATCCCCCTGTGCATTGATATCTGCTTACAAACCCCAAGCATGAATTATAAATCCTGTGGTGAATGTTCTTTTGTATTTGTTGGTCCTACACTATAAAACAATCTTCTACTTTCTATGAGACAATCCACTTCTGTAAATTATTTTAAATCCCGACTGAAAGCCCGTTATTTTAAGTTAACTTATGGTTATTGATGTCAATATCGGTTTTGGTAACACTATTTTCTATTTTGTTTTATTTCTTGATTTGCTGTACAGCACTTTGATCCCCTGCCGTGCTGTGTGTCAAAGTGACTCAACTAACACAGATCTCAGTCATTAAGGGTCTATATTATGTTAAACTTTTTCAGTTTTTCCTTTTTCTTGTCATGACCATTTCCTAATGCATATATACACATTGACCTGTTATGTATTATTGTTATGTACATGTGTTTTCTTTACAAACTAATTTCATACCATTTATAGTATGATTTCATATGATTTGTTTTCATTACTGTGTAAAACAATGTAAAACAATTGTTTTGTTGAACAAAACTACATACTTTCAGCTTTCATCACTGCTAGAGCTTAAAGTTAGAGTCCTATCACTTAATGGCATTGTTGCTGTTGTTCCCAGTTTGTCCCATTTTGTTATAATATAATTAATAGTTGACTATGGAACATTAAGCCATAAGAAAAAATCACATAGTGACTTATTGTGTAAGTGGCATCCTTTTATGTCACCATGGGGCAGCCATAGTTTAGGCGGTAGAGCAGGTCATCTGATGACTGCAGGGTCACTGGCCCAGTGGACCGGCAGCCACTGGTGGGCCTCCTGTCCATCGGGTCTCTGTTGGCATGCCACTGGTGGTGGTCCATGGCGGTCCATTGGTAACAAAATGATTTTCATTTTTGACTATCTAAAAAAGAAACTTTTTTTTTATACTTTCGACAACTATTTTATTTGTATAAAAACATTCAATTTCCTAAAATTCAAGAACATATGCTTTAATTAAAAATATTCAGTCCTGGTCTACGTCGTCACTGCTGCTGTTTCCACTGCGGCTGCTACACAGATTCCTCTCTTCGGAAGCTTTCCAGCCCAGTTGAACTGCATGGCCAGAGCGCTGGTCATGAGATGCCTAATGATCCGTTCTGTGATTTCCTTGCTGTACAAGCCACCAAGAGAACCTAAGGTGGAAACCTATTTAAAAAAACAAAACAAATAAAACATTACATATCGCTTAGATTTTGGTGGTGATCCAGATCACTGTCTGGATCCAGGAATAAATTTCAGCAGAGTGTGATTTCTTATTTTTACCTTTGTTCGGGTCATAAATAAGTGGACCACTGTTTGGGATTTTGTTGACATCTATTCCCGGATGCAGACAGTGATCCGGATCACCATCAAAATCTAACCGGTCCTTGTACCATTTCCAACCTATCCTCCAGAAGTGTTTGAGTTATCTTGTTAACAGACAGACAGACAAACAAACCCAATAAAAACACAACCTCCTGAGTGGAGTTAACAACTAATCAGTGGGGTATTCTATTATGTTTAATGTAGATCACAATATGATCACAACTACAACAATTAAGTTGCTTGGCAGAGGTCTGCACTCTCAGAGTGCTTTTCTAGTTTTCCTTTTTCACATTTAAACATTTCAGATCATCAAATTTAAATATAAGATAAAAGTAAATTCAAAAATCAGTTTCTAAATGAATGTGTTTATTAATAACGGAAAAAATCCAGACCTACATCACCTTGTGTGAAAAAGGGATTGTTGAACCTCGAATTAAAAACATAATGTGACAGGTTTTTACTATGTGTATCATGGACTATACAGTTAGTTCTTAAGGTGCTCAGGTCTGAAAACTACAACCTCTGCCTTGTCTGAATTTAAAAGCAGAAAATTAAGCATCATCCAAGATTTTACATCATTAAGACAAGCTTGTAATCTCTGCAGCTGGTTGGTCTCATCAGGCTTTATTGATAGATATAACTGAGTGTCATCAGCATAAAAATGTAATTTTATATCATGTTGTCTAATAATTTTTACAAGTGGGCGCATTCATTCATTCATTCATTCATTCATTCATTCATTCATTCATTCATTCATTCATTCATTCACATGACTGTTTTGAACACTCATACAAGCAACAACTACAAGACAAAAAAAATAGTTTTAATGCTCCTTCAGTCATACAGGTGGAAGTATGGATGACAGGAGTCGGGAGACTCGGCTAAACGCCTTCGGTCAGGATGCCAGGATGGCCATCTGTTGTGGCTGAAGGACCGGTGGAAGGTGATGCTGGTGCCGGAGGACTGAGACTGGCGTGTGGCTGTGACAGGCGGTGAAGATGATGATGATGAGGTGGAGGTTGTGCGTTGGTCCGGGAGTCTGGTGGATGTTGGAGGGTGGACAGACCGACTGAGGAGATGGTTGTGTGTTCCTGGCAGGCATGGCGACTCGGAGCGGAAGGAGACGCACTCGGGCTAGCGGGAGAGGATTCTGGAGCAGGCGAAGAAGTGGAAAAAAAGGGAACAACTGATGATGTCTCATCTGATCATTTAAACAAGGCGAAGAAGGACCGGTGTGGGAACCCGCTAAGTGGAGAGTGATCCTGGGAGGCACCGGTGCGGGGACTGTTGCTGGAGGATAAGATCCAGAGGAAGAAGAGTGGTGTGGGAACCACAGAACTGGAAGGCTGCTCCGGAGGAAAGGGTGGTGGCTGGCCAATAGAGGGCACTGCCCTCCCTATCAAAAACATGATGTGGCAACAAATAAGAAATAATTCTTTTTTTAATTACATGCATTTAGAATTAAAAACACTCATGTGCATATTTATATACTGAGAGGATTGTATAAATTATTTCTGAAAGACAGAAATTACTTTGTAAAATATGATTTCCTCCTGCTTCTTCACTTCTCATATGTCTAGTTCAGCTCAGGGGCGCTGGAGAAAGCGCCCTCAGGAGGCGGGCTATTAGATCAAATTAGCCAATAGCAGATCTGCATTGCCAAACGGAAGAACTTTATTTAGCCAATAAACGCAGAGAAAATAACTTCACAAAGGGCGATTTTGGAAGCGCCCCAAACCACGTTAAAGTACCGCGTCAAACAGCCGGTAAATGAGAAAGGAAAGCAGTCGCGGCTTCACTCGGAGCTAGCTGGATGTAGCTATACTAACTCGGTATTTTGTTTTCCGTGCCTACTTTTAAAACAAGCAGCACTGATCCTGCCAGAAGTGAGGAAGGATATAAAATATCTGTCCAAAAAAAATAAAGAAGCAAGAGAACACCAGGAGACACATGGATAACAGAAGTAAGAACAATGTTTTCTTTTTGTTTTCTGGTAGAATAAAACTGAACAGAAGAGAAACTTGTTAAACCCAGTGACAGAGAAGTCTGTAAAGAAAAAAAAAGTTGTTAGGAAGTTTAAAATTATGACTAGTAGATGGCTGTAACTTTATTATAATAAAAACTATTTTTCAGGTGTGTGACACCATCCTGCTGCACATTAGCTACGTTTACATGGGCACATTTAATCGGAATAAACGCCCAATCGGAAAAAAAATACGTCATGTAAACATGTCAATCAGAATGTTTTGATCCGATGCAGCCTGATCAGAATGAAATTTCCTTCCGATCTTCATTCGGATAGACATGCATGTACACAGCCATTCGGAAAGAAAGGGTGAAAAAAGCCCACTGCGCATGCATACAACTTCAGCGTGACGTCTTTCCGCTTTCGCAGACCCAAGTAGAAAACATAGCGGGAGGTAAACAGAAGTGGTCTGCTGGCGCAGTCATCCTGTCATCCTGCTCTCCTCTCCTGTGGTGGAGGAGCAGTAGCAATATTCAGCCGCTAGCTTGGTTAATGCGACCAGTAAAAACCCAAACTTGAAGGTAATCACCCGCAGAAGGTCCATATAGGGGATAACGTGAGTCAGCTCGAGCACACAATGGGGCGGGAAAGACGTGCAGAAAGGACGGAGTTTGTTTACTTTTTTTGCTTCCCCCGGAAAGACAACTCGCTGTGCGCATGCTCAACTCATTTAACCTGATTGAGTGTTTGGTGCATGTGTACTCATGGCATGATCAGATCATTTCAGTTAGTGCTACTACTACTACTACTACTGTCATTTAGCAGACACTTTTATCCAAAGCGACTTACATTGAGAGAACATACAAGCAAGAAATCAAAGAGAAGGAAACAATATAAGGAGGCGGACTTTTTGGAGTCCAGTTTAATTCCGACGCTGATACATCAAGTGTATAAATTTTATTTTTTTTTTTCTTTGTAGAGATAAACTCCCAAATCGCTATCATAAATCATAAATCAATTCCACATTAAGACTGAAAGTGTTCGTTAAAGAGGTGAGTCTTAAGTCTGCTCTTAAAAGTAGGTGCCGACTCTGAGGATCGGACCGAGTTTGGTAGGTCATTCCACCGCAGATATCCGCATTGAGACGGAGATATCGTCTGGAGGGAAGGAGAGGAGGAGCTGAGTGTCATCAGCGTAGCAATGGTAGGAGAAGCCATGGGAGCGAATGATCTCGCCTAATGAGGTGGTGTATAAAGAGAAGAGGAGAGGACCAAGGACCGAGCCCTGTGGGACACCCGTTGCCAGCTCATGCAGACTGGACATCTGTCCATGCCACGAGACTCTGAAAGATCTTTCCGCAAGGTACGAGGTGAACCACGAGAGGACCGGCCCCGAGATGCCAAGCTTAGATAGCGTCGAGAGGAGAATGAGGTGGTTGACTGTGTCGAAAGCAGCAGACAGGTCGAGGAGTAGGAGTACTGAGGAGAGACCAGCTGATCTGGCAACCCGTAGTGACTCTGCAACTGAGAGAAGAGCGGTTTCAGTGGAATGGCCTCGCTTAAAGCCTGATTGATAAGGATCAGGTAGGTCATTGTCATGGAGGAACTGTGAGACTTGAGTGAAAACGGCTCGCTCTAGGATCTTGGACATGAACGGTAGGAGCGAGACTGGCCGGTAGTTTCCTACCTGGGCCGGGTCGAGCGACGGTTTTTTCAGCAGCTGAGTGACAGTGGCTTGCTTGAAAACTATAGGAAAGACGCCAGTTTTCATGGAAGAGTTTATAATGTGGGTTATTGCAGGTTTGACGGCAGGAAGAATGCTCAGCAGGATATCTGTAGGAATCGGATCCAGAGGACACGTGGTTGGATTAGATTCCACTATGAGTCGGGAGACTTCGTCCTCATTCAGTAAGCGGAAGGAGCAGAGTGATTGACCGGAGGGAGGATGGACCAGACTGGGATGGTCAGGCTCGGAAAACTGATTTTTAATGGAGGCGATTTTGTCAGTGAAGTAGGTGGCGAACATGTCTGCAGTCAGCCCGGTGGGTGGCTGAGCAGGTGGAGGACGGAGAAGAGTATTGAATGTCTTGAACAGTTTTCCCATGTTAGGAGCATTTTGGATTTTGTTTTGGTAAAAAGCTATCTTGGCAGCCTTTAAGCAGGATGTGAAGCTAGAGAGCTTTTGCTGGTATTCGGACAAGTTAGAGAGATTTTTGGATTTGCGCCATTTTCTTTCAGCTGCTCTCAGACCAGCTCTGTGATCCCTCAGAGTGTCTGTGAGCCACGGACTAGGACGCTGCCGGGCGTGTCCATGTGTCCATGTAAACAGGGATTTGGGAATGCCGATCGACCAAGATTTTAATCAGATTGCGGAAATTTGGTGCATGTAAACATAGCTATTGAGGAGTGTTTTGTCTTCACTCAGCATCTCGTCAATGTGACCTGCTGCATGGAGAACTGTTTCTACAGCACAGTGGGAGGTTTCCTGAGACAAACTGAACACAACTGTAGAGGATTATCCAGTACGGTGGTGGTACGGAGGGTTCTCCATCATGTTCTTCATCCTCCTTTGGACAATCAACTCAAGAGACTCCAGTTCAGTCTCCAGGACAGAACCAGCCCTCCTTATCAATCTGTTCAGCCTCCTCGTGTCACATACTCTGATGCTCCGCCCCCAACAGGTAACTGCAGATGTGATCAGCTGACAAACTCCTCTTCTTTTTTCGCTCCTCTTCAAATCTCTGTCTGTCCGTATTGTTTGAACACCAGACAGAGACACACTGGAGTCCAGGATATGTCCCTTTAGCCATGTCTCAGTAAAACACATGATGCTGCATTCCTGATACTCTGGCTGGGACTTCAACAGAGTTTCAAGTTCATCCATTTTGTTAGCAAAGAGATCTCACATTTGTCAATATGACTGATGGTGTCAGGTTCAGTGTCTGTGTGTGCTGTAGTTTCTGTGTGGGGTGAGTCAATTGTCTGCAGGAGGAGCTACGCTGGAGCGTGAGGCAGATTGTCTACACCTGGCGGCGATCAGCGCTGATGAGGAGCAGGGTGCTACTTAAGCCAGACGCAGCCGTTCATTCAGCGCCTGGTTGTTGACCTGAATGGTAGCTTCCCTTGTGCCAAATCCTTGTGATTTATTCCGAGTGATTCCGAGAAACATTTATATTCCTTGTGACAACGCCTGTTGGATTATCTGTGTGCAACTAACCTGTTCTTCTCAGGATTGTTCACCCTGCTCCTCGTGATTCCGAGATCACATCTGTGTCCAGCGTCTGATCGCCTGAAGCCCGATCTGTCTCCCTCCGGCGTTTTCACTACCTGGACTCCTCCATCCTGGACTCACCCTCTCCCTGCACAGCACCGCACTGGACCTGCCCTCCTCTCACGTGTGATCACCTGCCTCCTTCCGTGAGTGTCAGCCTCTGCTTGTACAAGATCTCTCTACCTGTCACAGTGACTCCAAGACTAACTCTCGTCTCCATTACAGTGCTGAGAACCTCCCTGGCACACCAGATCACCGAGCACATTCACTGCACTGTATATAAACTCTGCATTGTAAATAAACCTTTCACTTTTGCACCTGAATCGCTGTCTGAGTCTGAGTCCTGCAATGTGGGTCAACAAAATCACTGAGCCCGTGACAGATGGAAGTGAAGGTTTAAACTTCCTCTTTCTCACTCTTCACTCTGCTCCTACTTTGCATCCACGTCTTCTTCTTTTGAGCTCATCAGGAATCCAGAGTTTCAATTTGAGGATTATTTCAGCCTTAGAAATGTCAGTTAGCTGCTCTTACTTGTAAACAAGTCTCTTGTTGCCATGGTTACGCATCATAACAAGTGGCAAAAAAGTGACAAATCCAGCAAAAAACTTGATCAGCACAACACCCAAATCAGAAGAAAAGTATTTAGAAAATATTTCCAGAAGAAAAAAAACATTAAGAAATACTCAAAAAGAATAAAAAAATGCTAGCAAATGCTAGCTAAGTCACAGAGCTACTCCAACAAGCTGCCACCAGTTATAGCGCTATTCCGGAATCAATAATTAATAAATTGGACATAGGTCAATAATTACCTGGAGATCCTGGATCAAGATCAGGTTTCTTAAGTAAAGGTTTAATAACAGCAACCTTAAAGGCCTTAGGCACATATCCATTCATTAAAGACAAATTGATCATGTCCAATATCCATGTGTTAATCAATGGGAAGACATCTTTAAAAAGTCTGGTTGGAACAGGATCCAACATACAGTGGGGCAAAAAAGTATTTAATCAGCCACCAATTGTGTAAGTTCTCCCACTTAAAAAGATCAGAGAGGCCTGTAATGTTCATCATAGGTATACCTCAACTATGAGAGACAAAATGAGGAAAAAAAAATCCAGAAAATCACATTGTCTGATTTTTAAAGAATTTATTTGCAAATTATGGTGGAAAATAAGTATTTGGTCAATAACAAAAGTTAATCTCAATACTTTGTTATATAGCCTTTGTTGGCAATGACAGAGGTCAAACGTTTTCTGTAAGTCTTCACAAGGTTTTCACACACTGTTGCTGGTATTTTGGCCCATTCCTCCATGCAGATCTCCTCTAGAGCAGTGATGTTTTGGGGCTGACGCTGGGCAACACGGACTTTCAACTCCCTCCAGAGATTTTCTATGGGGTTGAGATCTGGAGACTGGCTAGGCCACTCCAGGACCTTGAAATGCTTCTTACGAAGCCACTCCTTCGTTGCCCGGGCGGTGTGTTTGGGATCATTGTCATGCTGAAAGACCCAGCCACGTCTCATTTTCAATGCCCTTGCTGATGGAAGGAGGTTTTCACTCAAAATCTTACGATACATGGCCCCATTCATTCTTTCCTTTACACGGATCAGTCGTCCTGGTCCCCTTGCAGAAAAACAGCCCCAAAGCATGATGTTTCCACCCCCATGCTTTACAGTAGGTATGGTGTTCTTTGGATCCAACTCAGCATTCTTTCCCCTCCAAACACAACAAGTTGAGTTTCTACCAAAAAGTTCTATTTTGGTTTCATCTGACCATATGATGTTCTCCCAATCCTCTTCTGGATCATCCAAATGCTCTCTAGCAAACCGCAGACGGGCCTGGACGTGTCCTGGCTTCAGCAGGGGGACACGTCTGGCACTGCAGGATTTGAGTCCCTGGCGGCGTAGTGTGTTACTGATGGTAGCCTTTGTTACTTTGGTCCCAGCTCTCTGCAGGTCATTCACTAGGTCCCTCCGTGTGGTTCTGGGATTTTTGCTCACCGTTCTTGTGATCATTTTGACCCCACGGGGTGAGATCTTGCGTGGAGCCCCAGATCGAGGGAGATTATCAGTGGTCTTGTATGTCTTCCATTTTCTAATAATTGCTCCCACAGTTGATTTCTTCACACCAAGCTGCTTACCTATTGCAGATTCAGTCTTCCCAGCCTGGTGAAGGTCTACAATTTTGTTTCTGGTGTCCTTTGACAGCTCTTTGGTCTTGGCCATAGTGGAGTTTGGAGCGTGACTGTTTGAGGTTGTGGACAGGTGTCTTTTATACTGCTAACGAGTTCACACAGGTGCCATTAATACAGGTAACGAGTGGAGGACCGAGGAGCCTCTTAAAGAAGTTACAGGTCTGTGAAAGCCAGAAATCTTACTTGTTTGTAGGTGACCAAATACTTATTTTCCACCATAATTTGCAAATAAATTCTTTAAAAATCAGACAATGTGATTTTCTGGATTTTTTTTCCTCATTTTGTCTCTCATAGTTGAGGTATACCTATGATGAAAATTACAGGCCTCTGATCTTTTTAAGTGGGAGAACTTACACAATTGGTGGCTGACTAAATACTTTTTTGCCCCACTGTATAATCCCTAACACTTACTAAACATGATCTAACTGACCTCCACATACTTAGCTCCTCAACCATTTTAAACTGTCGTTCAACCATTACGGGATCGGCACTACTTATGGTATGTCTCAATTACGTTGTTTAACTCACTAGTAACCGTGATAACTTGCTTTGGTTGAGTATGGCACCACCTCCTAACGCACTCCAACCTCTCTCCACAGGAAACCTCCTTACTGACAAGATGATGTCCATTACTGGATCCCACCCCCGGATCAAGAGGGCCATGGGGACATCACATAAGCGCGCCTCTAACATAGGACCGAAATCTAAAGAAAGTTTCGGGAGACCTGCCAAAATCCTGCGACTCACTAAAAGTGAAGATAAGGCTCCTAGGATCATCAAAGGAAGACTCTTATCCAGGGATTTTAGGACCAGAGACGTAACAACCCCTCTACCCCAATCCGGGGGGATTTAAGTAAACTCATCCCTAGAACCCTCTTCCCCAAGAAATTAAGGAAGAAACACGATATGGTCTTCTTCAGTCTTACCCAGAGATGGACTCCGAGCTGCAAAATGAGAGGGAGGATCCCCAGACATGTCCAGTTCAGACTTAAAGCTCCCTGGACCAGCCAAAACTGTAGACTCTGCTCACTCAAGCTACCTAGCTTGAAGAAGGCAAAAGAGCATGTTAATCTCCAGCATAGGCCTACCAAAGTGACACTGATATGTAGAACATGCTCTAGATTATTCCATGATCACAATTGTGTGACACAACATACTCGGAGATGCAGGGTAGCCAGACTTAAAACACTTAAATCTTGCGCTTTTAAGTGCACAATCTGCACCAAGACTTTTGAATCAACCAGAGGATTATCCCTACACAGGAGATGTAAACACCCGGACGACTACTTTAGGTCCAAGACTCCCGCTACAACCCTAGCCGTGGAGCCAGACACAGCTAGAGAAACATGTCGGATAGACGACACCTTTTTCCCTCCCCCACTTGAGGTAGACACGTCGAGAAGGAGCCTTGAGGGCTTCTTTTTAGGCATGCTCCCACTCAAGGACCTGGGCTCGTTTAACTACACAAACTTAGACTCAATCAACAAAACCCTATGCACTGTTAAAAAAAAATGTAATTTCACAGGAAATGTTCTGTAATTTTTAACAGATTTTTCCTGTTTTCCAATAAAACAATGAAATGCTGGTAGATTTACAGATATTTTCAGTAATTTTAGATTTTATATTTAAAATTACAGTTAATCAACCATAATGCTTAATTACATTAAAATTATGTTTTTTAACTACAATATATTGTATTCATACATCTTTACCTGTAATTTTACACAAAGATTCTGTGATTTTTTTACACGTTTATTAACATTTTCCACAAGACAATTAGCAACTGTAAATTAACAGATACACTACTGTAATTTAAAGATGTAACTTTGGAATTACAAGTAACTAAAGGTAATGATATATTATAATTATAGTTTTTTTTAAGGTCATTCAACATTTTTTTCATATTTAAATGTAATTTTACATAAAATGGGATGTAATTTTACAAATATTTTCTCATAATAATTAAGAAATATGTGTTAAAATTCCAGAAATATTTGGGGTTTGTTACAAAATAACACACCTTAACTATGCATGGTTATGGTTATTTTATGTTTTTTTTTAAACGGGCAATAAGTAGTATTTGTACGGGAAAAAAAGTAATTTACTATATATTACTGTATAAAGACTATTTAAAATATATTAATTTACATAAAGTGCACTTTAAATAATGCCATTTTACAGAATGTGTCAGGTGTCATTTCTGCTTTGTGCTTGTGAGTGTTTTCACCTGTGTTTCAGGGGCGTGGCAGCTGTCACCAACAGGTGGATCCACTTCCATCATCAGCCACTGAGCTTAAAGGAGGAGTGGTGGCAGAGAGCAGGCGTCAGATTGTTCCACTCTGTTCGTGGTAGATAATCAAAGACCCTCTTAGCGAGATACATTCACTGTATGTTTTATCATTACGTGTCTGTGTACCGTTCACCTTGTGCTCCTTCCCCAGGACATGCTCAGCTGGACCTTCCTAGGACCCCGGTTTCCACACCGTGGCCCTTCCCGGATCCAGCTCTCGCTTTGGCAGCTTCCAGGCTGCCTGGTTCTCATCCCGGACCTCCTCAGCGGTTCCCACACCGCCTCTGTCCAGGATCTCTCAGAGACGGTTTCCACACCGGTCTCTAACCTGCCTCGCTCTCATCCTCTCCTGGCCTGCCTCCGCACCATTCCTCCAGCTCCCAGGATCCACCTGTTTACCACCAAGTCAGTCTGTCCGCCCTCTACCAGCACTCACACGCCAGCCTCAGCCGACTGCCATCTGCTTGCTCCCCGGGACACCTGCAGTTCAGCAAACCGTAAGCCTCACACCTTTTCCACATCATTCATCCAGGAAATATCACGCACTAACCTCTCCTCTCCTCCATCTGCTCAGTATCCACCACCGCTGCCCGTACAGCTGAGCCTGCTCCTGCTGAACCTGCTGAAGCAGACTAGTGTTTATCTGCCTGTTATCTGTACCTGTCAAACTAATCATCATTAAACACCCGTTTCTAACTTACCACCTGTTGTCCTTTGGTCTGGAGTCTGCAGCTTGATTCAGAGTCCGGTTCTCAGTGTTAAAATCATGACAGAATGAGTTCTTATATTTTTATATACTTTTATTTTTCATAACAATAAAATGACTGTAGATTTAGAGATATTAGGGAAAATTTGATTATCCAGCATTATTTGTACACATTTTGGTATAACTTTGTTTATATGTACATTGTTTTTACAAGTTCATCACTATTTTCAATAAGACATTAAAAGATATAAGTAGAAGTTTGAAAGATTTACCAACAAAATTACATATAATTAACCATAATATTACATTGTTTTTTAAACATAATTTAACATATTTCTTTAGTCAAATTTATTTTTACATAAAATGTGATGTAATTTTGTAATCTTTCCTTATAATAACTAAGAAATACAGTGGGGCAAAAAAGTATTTAGTCAGCCACCAATTGTGTAAGTTCTCCCACTTAAAAAGATCAGAGAGGCCTGTAATTTTCATCATAGGTATACCTCAACTATGAGAGACAAAATGAGGAAAAAAAATCCAGAAAATCACATTGTCTGATTTTTAAAGAATTTATTTGCAAATTATGGTGGAAAATAAGTATTTGGTCACCTACAAACAAGTAAGATTTCTGGCTTTCACAGACCTGTAACTTCTTTAAGAGGCTCCTCGGTCCTCCACTCGTTACCTGTATTAATGGCACCTGTGTGAACTCGTTATCAGTATAAAAGACACCTGTCCACAACCTCAAACAGTCACGCTCCAAACTCCACTATGGCCAAGACCAAAGAGCTGTCAAAGGACACCAGAAACAAAATTGTAGACCTTCACCAGGCTGGGAAGACTGAATCTGCAATAGGTAAGCAGCTTGGTGTGAAGAAATCAACTGTGGGAGCAATTATTAGAAAATGGAAGACATACAAGACCACTGATAATCTCCCTCGATCTGGGGCTCCACGCAAGATCTCACCCCGTGGGGTCAAAATGATCACAAGAACGGTGAGCAAAAATCCCAGAACCACACGGAGGGACCTAGTGAATGACCTGCAGAGAGCTGGGACCAAAGTAACAAAGGCTACCATCAGTAACACACTACGCCGCCAGGGACTCAAATCCTGCAGTGCCAGACGTGTCCCCCTGCTGAAGCCAGGACACGTCCAGGCCCGTCTGCGGTTTGCTAGAGAGCATTTGGATGATCCAGAAGAGGATTGGGAGAACATCATATGGTCAGATGAAACCAAAATAGAACTTTTTGGTAGAAACTCAACTTGTCGTGTTTGGAGGGGAAAGAATGCTGAGTTGGATCCAAAGAACACCATACCTACTGTAAAGCATGGGGGTGGAAACATCATGCTTTGGGGCTGTTTTTCTGCAAGGGGACCAGGACGACTGATCCGTGTAAAGGAAAGAATGAATGGGGCCATGTATCGTAAGATTTTGAGTGAAAACCTCCTTCCATCAGCAAGGGCATTGAAAATGAGACGTGGCTGGGTCTTTCAGCATGACAATGATCCCAAACACACCGCCCGGGCAACGAAGGAGTGGCTTCGTAAGAAGCATTTCAAGGTCCTGGAGTGGCCTAGCCAGTCTCCAGATCTCAACCCCATAGAAAATCTCTGGAGGGAGTTGAAAGTCCGTGTTGCCCAGCGTCAGCCCCAAAACATCACTGCTCTAGAGGAGATCTGCATGGAGGAATGGGCCAAAATACCAGCAACAGTGTGTGAAAACCTTGTGAAGACTTATAGAAAACGTTTGACCTCTGTCATTGCCAACAAAGGCTATATAACAAAGTATTGAGATTAACTTTTGTTATTGACCAAATACTTATTTTCCACCATAATTTGCAAATAAATTCTTTAAAAATCAGACAATGTGATTTTCTGGATTTTTTTTCCTCATTTTGTCTCTCATAGTTGAGGTATACCTATGATGAAAATTACAGGCCTCTCTGATCTTTTTAAGTGGGAGAACTTACACAATTGGTGGCTGACTAAATACTTTTTTGCCCCACTGTATATGTAAAATTCCAGAAATATTTGGGGTTTTCAACAAAATAACATGTCATTAAGTATGCATGGTTAAGGTGATTTTATGTTTTTTTTTTGTCTGTTTTTTTCAGAGGCAATAAGTAGAATTTGTACAGACAAAAAGTAAATTTACTATACATTACTGTATAAAGACCATTTAAAATACATTAATTTACAAAAAGTGCAATTTAAATAATGTAATTACAGAATGAATTCTCACGTTTCATAACATTATTATACGCCTCTTTAGATTGCAGCAGGATGCTCCATTGATTTGAATGGGCTTCCCAAACATTCCAGCGGTCATGATGACCGCTGTCAGGGGCAGCGGAATCCTTTTTCCTTTCTCTCTGGTGGTGTTATGAAAAAAAATGGTAATCCGCACCGCAAGTAGTCCGGTCACTTTTGTCAACAATGGAAGGGAGACATCAGTCAAAGTTAGCAAAGGAGTCAACAGGAAATGGCTGATCAGAGCAGTCAGTCTATCAAATCATCCGTGGACATCAAGATGAGCGGCTGGACAGCTGCTGAGATCCAGGAAATAATCACATCAGTAGCTGTTTGACTGTGTAAACGGGGCAGGCTGCTAGCGGTTGCTACTTTCCAATTCAAAGACCCCCGTTTAGAACTCTGATAGGGTGCAATTTAAAGTTTCTCCCCATTTTTCATCACCCTGTGCTCCTACCAAGTTGCAGTCCTGGGCACTGGTCTCCCTCTGCCAACCCCAGGAGACCCCTGCACTGGAGCACGAGTCTCCTACTTTGCTTGTGGAGTAAGCAGGCCTTTCTTCTCACCCAATGGGGCATGTGGAAGGATCATGTTATGCAGCCAGATACTACTCACCCCCTTGGGCACCCTGGCTGGCCAGGGGGAGGCAGTGAATTGGTGGATGTTTTTGTGAGAGTAGCTCACAGTTACAAGGGAACACGGGGAGAACATGCAAACTCCACAGAGAAAGGTCTTTTAGCCAACCCCACCCAGGCTTTTACCCTTTTGCTCTTGCTCTTGTCAAGGACAGTCGCATTTCGCAGCTTCTCCCTTATCTTCTTCAACCCTCCCCCCCTTTCCTGCTTCTGTCTCATGTCTGCATGTCTCTGTGCCTTCTGTACTGGCTGCTACGAACTGGACATTTATATGGATCTGGTATCGTGGTCACTTGCACATTGGAAAACTTTTTTTACTACAATTGAGGCTTGAGAAGGGGGAGCCACCATGCTCGGACTCGATCCACGCTTTGTCGGTGGAGGACGTATTTATTTGGATTACTGACGTGGGAACCTGCTGATTGGAGCTGGCAGTCACCTGACGTATTGACAAATTTGGAAAATAAGGAAAGTATGCAACCTTATCTGGCAGCACTCGGACTAGAAAGCTCGGGAGTCTGGATCACAGACTGATGTGTTGGATCTCACTGGAAGAATGGGTGTCATCTTGGAGAAGCTGCAGGTTCGGTTCTATGTGGAGGAGTGATTGATTGGCTGTTTCATGTAATTTGGTTTTACTTGGCTGTTTGGGATTCTCCACAAAAGTGTACCATATGGACAACAGGAGCTGCTGAAATTCTTTGGCTTCGATCTAATTACTCTTATCTTTGTTTCGGCTGGCCTCAAGGCCAATGCACTAAAGTCTCCTGGAGCAGTGAGTACGGAGGACCACAGCCCCTCCCTTCCCCTGTCCACCGGTTCTGGCCCAGAGATGGTGTCCTTGACTCTTCTCTGCATGCATACACACACTGATCGCACTTCACATCCCTACAAAAGTTCTCGACATGTCTCGTTTATTGTCCCCCGCTAAGGCTTTTTTTCAATCTCAAACAGTGCCACCCAGTGGGTGCTGCGTGAGAGGAATTTTTTTTACCTATCTCCCCTCATGTGTTCTTTTCTGGTTTCTGCATATAAGTTTATACGTGCATATATATGTATGTGTATCTTATACTCTCATCTGGCGCCCTAGGTGGCTGCCTCGGGAGAGTGAGAGAGAAAATATGTCTCCAATCCATTTCGCTGTGCTTCTGTATAACGACAATAAACCTCCTTGTACCTTGCTGTGGATGCTGATGATGTGGAGGAGCAAACACACCCAAGCACCCACAGTGTTCCCGGCAGGAATTGAACCCAAGACCTTCTAGCTGTGAGCTGCAGGTGTTATTTTTTAATGTCTGACATATTGTACATATTAAAGATGGTGAAACAATAGAACTGTCCATTTCTGCTGAGAACATCGCACTTGTGGAAAAAGAATAAACTCTGAATCTCTAGATGACATTCTGCTCACACTTTTGAAACAAATACTCAATTCTGTTACTGTGATAGTGTTATTTTTCATATCCGACCTATTCTACATATTTAAGAACTCTGAAAATGTAGAACTATGTAGATTTCCACTAAGAACAGTGCACTTGGAACATGGAACGAGAAGGCACGACTGACTCTCCAGATGGCGTTCTGCTCACACTGGCTGTGTGACTGCTCTCACCCCAACATGGCACTGTAATAAAAACAGACTTTCAGCAATTCAGACACTGCACTGAACACACTGTCTGCACACAATACCTTTAATACATGCAAAGTGACCATAAGCAACTTGCCCATTATGCACTCCATTCAAACTCTGCAATGCGGTTTATAAGGCTCAGGACTTTAGGGTTCACAGCAATGCTTTTCTTCTTCTCCTGGCGCTCTACTTTGGAGCCCTTATCAGGATTAATTTTAAAGATGCACCTGGACATAAAGGGGTGATTAAAAAAATACAAAAACTGTTAGAAAGCAGCTCAATATTAACAAAAAATGTGCAACAATCCAATCAATCTCAAAAGACATGCAAAAGGATGGTTTGGGGGCTAACAGGTATGGGTTGCATGGTATGGAAAAGAAAAAAAAGTGTGATATTGTAGAGGTAGTATCGTAGAGCAACGTACAAACCTTGAGACGACAACTCGTGCTTGCGCAATGACACGTCATATACACGGCTGGAGAATGTGAGTAACTCCAAAACGGTGCAGTTTCATTACACAATGAAAATTATATCATAAATATTGAAGTTATGAAAAGTCTTTTAATGCTTTTCATTATTGCTGTGTGTTAATTCAGCTTCTAAATCTTTGGAATCATATTAGTGCGGACAATCCATGTCTGGCAGCTGCTGCAGGTGGAAGAGACAGGTAGAAACTCAGGGTTTCTTTGTGGTGAACCTGCCAAAAAGGAGGTTTACTTCATAGAGTCGGTTACCATGGTAACAGACTCAATGTGAGCCTTACCTCGCTTTCTGGAACGGAAACCCCAGAGTTTCCCCATATCATGGTTATCAAACTCAGAGTTTCCAACATAACCTGCTTTCTGGAATGGGCTCCGAGTGTCACTAATGTGAAAAAATATTGCCATCAAAATCACTTTTACACTTGAAGTAAATCGTTGCACAAAAAGATAGTTTTCTCAGGTTTTGTGTAAAAAAATACAAATTTTTACTGCAACTACCCCATGTTCTACTGCAGATTACTGATTAATTGAAAAGCTAGAAATGATTTTTTCTGATGAAAGAAGAGTCTAAGCTCTCATTTGGTAGTTTTGGTGTTTACATAGATGTAGCACACAATGTCCCGTGGCTCTTCAAAAAATAAGTGAAAATGTTAAAACACTGGCGATATGGAACATTCCGTTCTGAAAATGTCTAGTGGTGAATGTGTTAACCAGTGGTAGACCTCTAATTAAACCGATGATCTCTCTTTATTCTTACAATAAATTTATCTTTTGATTATATATATAGTGCCTTATTTTAGCTGCAGCGTGTTGGAGTCTGATGACGCAAAAATATTAAACATAAAAGAAAAACCAGCTCCTTTTTATACCTGATAAGAACAACAGTTTTAGTGCCTCAATCAGTCTCTGGTGTATCAAGACTGACACATTCTTACATTCTACAGACAAAAAAGATTAGTGAAAAAGTTATTGCCAAAAATGATCTGGACCTTAGTTATTTGACCTGCTGCTCTGATTATAATCATTCCAGTCACTTTTGACTCTTTTATACGAATACATGTATGTATGATTATTCATGTACATTTACCTCTGAAGAAACTCCATTGTGGCCCCGAGTTCCACTGGGTAGCGCATATTGAAGACGTAGAAACACATGAACATGCTGATCAGTGCATCAGAGAAGCTCTTCAAGTTATCCATTATCTCCTCCTGGTCCACTGCCACCATGAAAGTTGTTGCAGACAATTGACTCTCTCCTGTGGAAAAATAAGAGTCATAAGTAAATCCATTTAAATGCCTCTATTTTCATGTAAAGCACATTCTTGTCTCTCATTTACCACATACAACAATGCATGGGGTGGGTGGCAGGTGCTCTGTCTCAACCTCCAAAGCGATGCATGTTCTGTCGACCATGTGGAAGAGTCTTGCAAGATCCTCTTTGAAGTGTGAAAGTAGCATCAATACTGCCCCACAGGGTCCTCCTCCAGCTTGGATTTCTGCTCTCTGTTTTGCAGCTACACTTGATTTTTCCAGTGAACGAGACTGAAAATATTCAAGGACTCTGGCCAATTTGGTGGCCATGGCCTCCTCAAATCCCTCATTGATGTGGACACCAGTCAAGAGTTTGAAGTGTGCCTTCATGCCAGCAAGCGAGAAGAGGAGAGGCCATTCTTCAGTGAGAACCTGGGTGTCCTTACCAGACATAATGTAATTTCTCAGAGATATGAAGGTGTCTGAGATCATTTGTTCGATTTGTCTTTCATTCCTCTCATTTTCTAAAAACATTTTTTGCATGTCTTTTTTCTTCTTCATCTGAGCTTCCACATTCACAGGTTCAGATTCCCACGTAATACAGCCATGGGAGTCTTTCCGTTGCTTCTAACTGTCTGGTCCAGTGCTGATGTCATCTGGGACAACCCTCTTCTTACCCAGCCCCTAACTTCTCTTGTAGTTATCAACTCTGCACTGAAACTGTTTTGTTAGAGAATTATATCCCCTTCCAACAACTTCACCTTCTATGATGTCTTTGAAAGACTTTGGATATTCTAGGACCATCTTCCATGCGATTTCACTTAAGTGCTTCTTCGCTGGGGACTTGCAAGTGGCAATAATTTCAGCTGTAATAATGCGAATCACTTCCCTCCTTTCTGTAGCTGTGGGCCGTTCCTGATTGGCTAATTTCTTTCTTACAACAGCTGGCAGCATGTTCCAAGGGACTTGAAAATTGTAGAGCCAGTCACTGATCAGATGTCTAGTGGGACTAGAGCATTCACTACCAGATGAAGGGGAGAAGCAGCTTCCACGCGAGGTCTGAAATGGTGTTCCTGGAGTTTGAGGTGTACCAGGGCTTCTAAAGGAGCTTCGAGAAGTAGAGGGTATGCCTGGGCTTGAAGTGATCCTGAGTGTTTCTGTTTGGGGAGCACCTGGGCTCCCACATGAACTTTGAGGAGAAGAGGGTATTGGGCTTGGACAGGGTGTGCTCGTTAAATCCTCCTCCATGTTTGAGCAGCTTGAAGCTGAATCACTTCGAGCTAAGAAGATGCCTAAAAATTTACAAAAACATACATAATAAAGAATAGTAGACCAACAATGGCACTGGTGGCAATATGATCATATAACAGATTGAGTAGGGCTGTCCCAATCCCACTTTTTCACTTTTGATTCGAATACCACAGGTCGAGTATCGCCCGATGCCCAATATCGATACTTTGCTGCAATTTGAGCCAAAGATTATGCATATTGACTTGATTATGGATTTTATTCATTAAAAACCGACTCATTTTTATTGTATCAATGGGTGTAATGGACTTTAAACTCACCAACATAATTTCAAATGAATTAGGATCCAGTCAGGAAAAAGTGATGAAAATAAAAGCTGAAATAGATTTCTTGGATCGGCTCACATGCAGCGGCAAATTTTGAAGAATACCGATCCGATACTCCATTTTTAACCAGTATCGGGCCGATATCCAATACTGGTATGGGTATTGGGACAGCCCAAAGATTGAGCCTCACTTACTTTTAACACGTGCAACAAGCTTTCTTGCTTGAATGGGTCTGAGCACACCTGCAAGGTCATTTAACTGGACAAGCTTCATATCGTCAACATTTTCCACCCCAAGGTCTTGTAGGATATCAATAATGGGTTGTAGTGTAGCTGGCGTGCTACACATTGGTAGTGCTTCTTTAACTAGAGTGGCTATGTCATCCATGTCTAAAAGGGGGGAATAAATGATCGTTTAAATGAAAACATATCTACAGATCCAAAACACTATGCTTCAGTGATATTACTTTCATTGAAAGCAGACAGTATGAAGCCCGTGGATAAAAATCAAGACACTGATCAGCATTGATGCAAAGCATATTCCTTGCTGATTCCCCAACTTTATAAAGTCCATACTCTGGCATGTAAGATGATGTGTGTGGTGTCACAAGAAAATACACATCTTTGTTTTCTATCATGAGTATGCGCTCAAGTTGACCAAATTCCACAGATTCAGAATTCTTAAGGCATAGAAAGAAGCCCTTTCTATAGAGAGTTCCTCGAAAGCGCACTTCTGTGGATATGAATCCAGGTGTGACCAAGCGCTCTTCAACAGCATGACGTATCTTACTGCTGTACAACTCCGCGTGGTATGGGGAAGAATCTTTCACCTGAATTGCAGGAGGAAAGAAGGAGCTGGAGTTTATGTAGGACTGCAGTAACTGGTAGTTGTTTGCAAGAGATTTACAAACATGTTTAAAGTTTTGTGTCCTCCTCACACATCGTTTAAAATATGAGTGCTTATTCTCAAACCTCATTGTCCACAGGCGAATGAGTGGGCCAAGCTTCATGATCAGTGATGGATAGTGGAGGAGGTAGTGATGCTTTGGTTTAAGTTTTTCTGAGGGAAAGATGTGCTTCCTTGTTTCAAGATATTCATGTATGTGGACCTGAAGGAAACTGACTTGGCCAGCAGATATCTTGGGTGCACAGACCAACTCAATCACTTCTTTTAGCACTATAACTACCTGCCAGACCTGGTCCTGGGTGTCTTTGATTTTGTCCCCGATAATGATGGGAAGAAGTCTCAGCAAACACCAATTCTCAGCTGCCTGCCCATCAATCTTAATGCCACGTTCACTGACTTCCAATGGACCAGAGCTAGCATCGGGACCCAGGTACTTAAACTGTTTGATTTGCCGGTTGAGCTGCTGGTAAGTCATCCATTTCTTTACCTTCACAAAGTACTGAATGTAAATGTTTAGGTCATAGGCAACTACTCCTTCAAATATGTCATGGCCTATGCATGGCAGAAGGGCTGGCTGACATACATGAAAATACTTAAGACCGTTGAAAAGAGAGTCAAACTTTACTCCATTTACAGTTGATGTCTTATTGTCTTGTAGTAGCTTCACTGCCTCTTTGTAACTCTCAACAGTTCTCCCTGGAAAATTGACATTCAATTTGTCCATTTCCTCTCTGAGTACCAAGCAGTACCTACAACAGTGAGAGGAGGAACTAAAATTTTCAGTAAAGCCTCCAATGCAGTGGGATCCCAAATTGTCACCAACAATGCACAAGACTGTTGCTCGTACAGTATGACCTGAAGAAGTGACAAACCCACTATCCTCTAGCTCTCTCAGGTCTGAGAGCATTTTTGAAAACACTCTTTCATGTCCAAAGTATTTGAAATCTCACTCTGTGCACAAAAGTAAGAGCTGCAGCTGATCAACACTTGACCGATAGAATGGCTCAAAGTTTGCAAGTGTAAAGTACACCCCTACTATCTTGTGCTTTTTCTTTGCAGAACCAAGAGGGTTGACTACCTCAAAAGCATCCTGGTATAAAATTAGCTTTAAATTTATACCTGGTTGCATACACAGAGGATTTGTCTTGAACACTGATCCATCACACACATCAGTCAACACCCCAGGAGTACGGACATTTTGACATTTCACACATTCTTGCCATACAACAGGATCTTTTAGCATAGTTTTCAGTGTTTCTTTGAGAGAGATGTACTGTACATACCGGTCAGTTCTGTTGTCATCTGTCCCAAGATGGATAGATTGTGGGTGCACGTAGCTGAAGTTTTTGAGGAAAAACTGCTTTCTGGAATATTCTGTGGAGAGAGGAGTGCTGCATGAAGAATGCAAATCTGTCAAACTACTCAGAGCTTCATCAACATCAGAGTCAGAGAGATTTGTTCTGGCTTTAAGTACCTCTTTCAGTTGCTTTTTTGTGTGCTGACTGCAAATATCATGCAAGTCATTTATCTCTTCAACAATCATCTGTACAGTGGATGAAGGAATGAAGTATTTTTCCTGCAGTTTCATGTAAAACATACAGAGATTTTTTGTGTACAAGTCTCTCAAATCAATATAATCTGGCATATCCACAGATTCAGGAACATTTTCATCTGTGTCTAAGGTTGCCAACCGTCCCGAAATTGCCCGGGACATCCCGATTTTTTGGTGAATTTAATGTGTCCCGCGAGGAACAGCTCCAGTCCCGTATTCCAACCACAGTCTTTTTTTTTTCTTTTTTTTAAAATCACAGTCTGACAGTGATTGAGTGCAGTGACAGCGAGACACCCAACCCCCCTCCCCTCTCCCGAAATGTTATTTTTATTGTTCAATAATAGCAGACTGGTGATTGATGACGCATTCTGAACAGGGATATTTGATAGGCTACTGTGATAAGCACGAAAACTCATGCAAACGTTGCTAGGAGACGGATGTTGAGTTCAGTTCGGTACCAGTGGTTCTCTACTGGACTGGTGAACAAGTTGGTGAAAATGGATGAACCTGTTAAGAAAAAGAGGCTATGCAGCTACAAAGAATGGGAAGCAAAAAGGTCATGGGTTAAAGCCACCACAGACGTAAGGAGAGCATTTTGTACATTATGCCGCCGAGAGATATCTATTAGCCATGGTGGCGAGCAGGACTTATTTCGCCATGAAGACACAGACTCCCACAAAAGGGCTGTGCTATCGAAAGGAGCTAGCAACATTGGTACATTCTTCGCCGCATCTACTTCTGAAATGGACAAAATTTCTGCAAGCGAGGTAGCCTATGTGTATAACACCATCAAACACGGCCATAGCTATAACAGCGCCGACTGTACCGTGAAATTAAACAGGACTTTATTTCAAGACTCGAGTGTTGCTAAGAAGATGCAATTGGGAAGAACCAAAGCGGAGATGATAACCATGAATGTCTTGGGACCGAGCACTGTGGGAAAAATAGTGTCTGACCTTTCTTCAGATGATGGTGAGCCAGTTTATTTTTCACTTGCTAGCGATGCCTCTAACAAGGGGAGCAGGAAAATGTTCCCAGTATGTGTGAGGTATTTTTTTGCATCAGATGGTGTACAATCCAAGCTGTTGGATTTCTACGAAGACAGTGATGAAACTGCAAATGGCATACACCGGGCTCTTATTGCCTGCCTTGACACGTTTGGGCTTAATGTTAAAAACGTCACCGCATATGCCGCCGACAATGCAAATGTTAACTTTGGAAAGCACCACTCGGTCTACAAACTGCTCAGCAGCGCAAACGATGGCATTCTAAAAGCCAACTGCCCAGCCCATGTTGCACACAACGCGTGCAAGTACGCAAGCGATAAGCTGACAGTGGATATCGAGACGATTGTTCTGAAAATTTACAATCATTTCTCTCTGTCAGCATCTTGGCGAGAGGAACTGCGGTCCTTTTTCGCCTTCACTGACATTGAGTGGCGGGAGATATTACGTCATGTGTGCACTAGGTGGCTCTCTCTACATCCAGCTGTGACATGTCTCCTGGAAACTTGGCCTGCACTTACCTCCTACTTGAGGTCCTTAGGGGAACAGGGTCCAGTGGCCTTGAGGAAGATATTTGAAGATGAGGAAAAGACATATACTGCAGAGACTTATCTGTGCTTTTTCCACAATGTTGGGGCCGTCTTTGACACACTTGTTAAGAAGCTTGAGGAAACTGAACTGTGCATCACTGATGTCTACGAGGAGCTGAGACAGTTCAGGCAAAAAATGCTTCAAAGGAAGGAAGACAGCTTCTTTGGCTTTCAGACCAAGAGACTGATGGGGAAGATGCCAGAAGGGTAGCAGTCAAAAATCAAAGATGACTTTGAGAAGTTTTATTGCTCAGCTGTTCAGTACATTGACAAGTGGTTTGACTTCTCATCTGAGAAACTCTCAGAGAAGTCAGCACCTGCAAAGTGCGGAACAGAGCACCATTTCTCTCAGAGGAGCACTGCAGCAGTATGTGTGTGTGTGTGTGGGGGGGGG
>SSNP01000284.1:94396-113401 GCA_006937955.1 Pachypanchax playfairii
TTGGAACTCGCATCTGCCGGCAGAACTCAGCAGGGTACTCAGCTTTACCAATGTTGACTCTCGTTTGTCCTCTCGTTTTATCCAGAGCTTTTCTCGTAGCAGCTTTTTCTGCCTCTGACTTTCTTTTTTTTGGCAGTTTAGCGCGGCGAGCCGTGACAAGTAGCGAGGAGCGAGAGGGCATGATAGAAGGGGTGCAGGCAAGGTATCTGATTGGTTCCTCTCCTCTTCTCTGGAAATGACCAATCACCGCCATCCGGTGCGGATGACCGTGGTTGGTCAGAGTTATTGTAGGCTTGCAAGTCTCAGAGAGGTCTGATTTTTTTCGCTCCTTTTTATGAATACACAATGCATTGACTAGTCTCAGTATGGAAGGACCTTTTCACCCAGTATAAAAAAAAGTGTTTCTGAACAGGATTACCAATTATAACTATAATCCAAACATAAAGTCAGGTCATAGAGGATTCTGTGTGTAATTATCAAATAGCTTTTCCGCTGTTCTGACGATGTGTGTGTGTAAACAAGCGCTCTCTACGTGTGTGCAGGGGAGAGAGAACTTCCGGGTCACTTGCTTCAAAGTCCAAAATTATAAATGAGCTCGTTATCCGTTTTTCCCATTTTCGTTTCATCAACCAAAACGAAAAAATGTTCCACGGAGCTGTAAGGAGCCATACAATTGGCTGAAAGCGATCAGGCATGGCGGGATCGTAAATTTGATCAACAGCTTCCTTTGCCAATGATGACCTGTCGGTTCAGGAGAGTCTCAAAATTCACGACAAAGAATTCTCTCACAAATGCAGACAGTTTCACAAATGAGAAGTGGTTCGTAAACGCACATTCGACAATTTGTATGCACTGTGAATTTATATTACAAGTCCCTGCAAAAAAATTTGTGGATGTGCATTTGTGAATCAGATTGTGTGGATTTGGGAATTTAAATCACAAATATTTCACCAAATGATATTTGTGAATCAAAGCCTGTGCATTTGTGAATCACAGTGCGTGAGGTCATTCAATTTGAGACTGATCCCCCTGATAGCGGGGTCCCGATTCTCATGTCGGGCTCGTCATGTCTTCAGCCTGACGTCACGGTTCTTCACACACACACGTACACACACACAGAGTATCTGATTCGTAAATCTGTAACTTGTTTTCTTATATTTTATTCAAATGTTGAAATTGTCTATAAATAACTATTTTCATACATAAAATAAATTAACAGGACCGGCCCTGAGCTGCATGGTGCCTTAGGCGAAAAAGGATTTTGGCTCCCCCTACTGCCCAGAACAGAAACAACAAAACTCAATAACTGGATTACATTGCAAAAAATATTTATTTATACTAAAATGAACAGTAGAGATGGAACGGTGCAATAAAAACACAAAACAATATTAACAGTAAATAATTACAAAAAGTAGCAAAAAAAAAAATTTTTTAAAAAAGGAGAATTTGGTGCCCCCTCCAGCAGAGGGCGCCCTAGGCAATGGCCTAATCTGCCTATGCCCAGAACCGGCCCTGCTATCAAAAGTACTTTTTTACTGTTGTTTTTTTTTTTTACATTCATAGTAGTAAAACATAGTTCAGAAGTTGCATGAATCACTGAAACATTAAATATTGACATCAAAGTCACTGATCTGCTTGAAAAACCCCTTTACGCAAAACACTCTTTATCTCAACTTTCTGTTCTGAAACGTGCATTTTAAGAAAGACTAATCTTTGTCGTGGTGGTTTTAGAATTCACATAATATTCACACAAAATATTCTGTGAGCATTCAAAAATCAGTAAAAATGTTCAATAATTCTGGCACTGAGGGTATTCTGTCCTGGCAGATACGTCACTGGTATTGTTAGACAGATAGCGAACAGAAAGACGCAGTAGGCTTGACTCTAGGTTGAGTGTGTTTTACTTTAATCTTCCAGAAGTTGTAAAACTGCAATACAAATAAGACATATAATATATTAAAATAAAATAAGTGCAAAGTTCCTGCTCAGACCTTTACTGACTCATTACAGTTGAGTAAATATGCTTATCTATAAGCAACAGCACTAGTCAAGAAGCAACAAACATTATTACAACATAATCCACTCAGAAGTAAGCAAATAAGGCATATAACATAGCAAATGCAAACAAACTGTGCAAATTCACATATGCATCGCAAAAATCAGGCCCAAACAACAAGCAAACTAGCCGGTAGCCTGCAGATGCTAACGTTTAGCTCGCGATTAGCATTAGCTTATTTAGCTCAATTTAACAGCTGGAACTACAATGTCTCAGGCATCATTCTTATGCTCACAAGTTGGAAAGAACTAAAATAAACAAGGAGCAATCATACTCACTGACAGATCTACCCCAAGGATCAGACAAATAACTTTATGGTGGAGCACTCAGCCTGCATGTGCACTGGTTCTGTATTGTCCAGAGTGCAATACTATAAGTCACCACCAGACGGCAACTGAAAGAGTTGAGAACTTACAGGAGTCAGAACACTCCCCGCTTGATATAAACATGTTATATCACCTTACTCTGTGACCTTAGGTACAAGCAAAACAACATCACTGATGGGCCGCAGAAATTCTTTAATTACCCCTTGGCTAAGAGTCTTTACCAGAACCTTACGAACTTTGGTGTCTAAACTAGGGATAGCTTTAACTATCAAACCAAGAGGCCACTCATTACGTTTAGTTTGAATGTCCTTCATCAAAACAATGTCACCCTCCTGGAGATTTGGCTTGTCCTTGGTCCACTTCCTACGGGGCTGAAGTGTGGCCAGATACTCCTGTTTCCATCTTTTCCAGAAGGAGTCTGCCAAGCTCTGAACCTGGCGCCACTGCACTTTACATAGATGGTCCAGTTTGAAGTCACCTGGGGGGGTAGGAATAAGACTCGCTTTTTGAGTTAGGAGAGTGGCAGGTGAGAGCATCTCAGGCATCTCTGCATCATATGAGACTGGGACTAGCGGTCTGGCATTCATGATGGCCATAACCTCAGCCAGCAAAGTTGTAAGAACTTCATGTGTCAGTCTTGTAGCTCCATCCTTCGCCAGCAGGCCATCCAAGATCCGCCTAGCCATACCAATCAATCTCTCCCAAGCTCCTCCCATATGTGAGGAATGAGGTGCAGAGAAAGTCCATGTACAGCCCTGCTCTCGCAGGTAGTTTTTCACTTCAAGATCGTTGGTGTTAATCTGAAGCTCTCTGCATGCACCAATAAAATTAGTGCCTCTATCTGATCTGAGGTGTTTGATGGGTCCGCGTATGGATAGGAAGCGCCTCATTGCATTTATGAAGCTCGAGGTTGACATCGATTCAATGACTTTGAGGTGGACGGCTCTTGTGCTAAGGCAAGCAAAAATGACAGCCCACCTTTTACTGTCAGCAACACCACCTCGCATCCGCCTAGTCACAACACTCCAAGGACCAAAAATGTCAAGTCCTACATGAGTAAAGGGTGGGTCCATACTCAATCGGTCTGGAGGCAGATCTGACATTTTTTGGACTTCAAACTTGCCCCTCAGCCTTTTACAAATGACACATTTGAATATAATGCTGGAGATAAGTCTCTTCCCTCCTACTATCCAGACGCCAGTGGTGCGGAGCGCGCCCTCAGTAAAGTGGCGACCTTGGTGAGCCACTTTATCATGATAGTGTCGGACTAGGAGCGTGGTTACATGATGACCAGCTGGTAGGATTATTGGGTGTTTCTCTTGGTTTTCCACATCTGCCTTGTGTATCCGACCCCCCACTCTANCCAGAACAGGTTCATCTAGTCAGCCTATTCTGTCCTGGCAGATACGTCACTGGTATTGTTAGACAGATAGCGAACAGAAAGACTCAGTAGGCTTGACTCTAGGTTGAGTGTGTTTTACTTTAATCTTCCAGACGTTGTAAAACTGCAATACAAATAAGACATATAATATATTAAAATAAAATAAGTGCAAAGTTCCTGCTCAGACCTTTACTGACTCATTACAGTTGAGTAAATATGCTTATCTATAAGCAACAGCACTAGTCAAGAAGCAACAAACATTATTACAACATAATCCACTCAGAAGTAAGCAAATAAGGCATATAACATAGCAAATGCAAACAAACTGTGCAAATTCACATATGCATCGCAAAAATCAGGCCCAAACAACAAGCAAACTAGCCGGTAGCCTGCAGATGCTAACGTTTAGCTCGCGATTAGCATTAGCTTATTTAGCTCAATTTAACAGCTGGAACTACAATGTCTCAGGCATCATTCTTATGCTCACAAGTTGGAAAGAACTAAAATAAACAAGGAGCAATCATACTCACTGACAGATCTACCCCAAGGATCAGACAAATAACTTTATGGTGGAGCACTCAGCCTGCATGTGCACTGGTTCTGTATTGTCCAGAGTGCAATACTATAAGTCACCACCAGACGGCAACTGAAAGAGTTGAGAACTTACAGGAGTCAGAACACTCCCCGCTTGATATAAACATGTTATATCACCTTACTCTGTGACCTTAGGTACAAGCAAAACAACATCACTGATGGGCCGCAGAAATTCTTTAATTACCCCTTGGCTAAGAGTCTTTACCAGAACCTTACGAACTTTGGTGTCTAAACTAGGGATAGCTTTAACTATCAAACCAAGAGGCCACTCATTACGTTTAGTTTGAATGTCCTTCATCAAAACAATGTCACCCTCCTGGAGATTTGGCTTGTCCTTGGTCCACTTCCTACGGGGCTGAAGTGTGGCCAGATACTCCTGTTTCCATCTTTTCCAGAAGGAGTCTGCCAAGCTCTGAACCTGGCGCCACTGCACTTTACATAGATGGTCCAGTTTGAAGTCACCTGGGGGGGTAGGAATAAGACTCGCTTTTTGAGTTAGGAGAGTGGCAGGTGAGAGCATCTCAGGCATCTCTGCATCATATGAGACTGGGACTAGCGGTCTGGCATTCATGATGGCCATAACCTCAGCCAGCAAAGTTGTAAGAACTTCATGTGTCAGTCTTGTAGCTCCATCCTTCGCCAGCAAGCCATCCAAGATCCGCCTAGCCACACCAATCAATCTCTCCCAAGCTCCTCCCATATGTGAGGAATGAGGTGCAGAGAAAGTCCATGTACAGCCCTGCTCTCGCAGGTAGTTTTTCACTTCAAGATCGTTGGTGTTAATCTGAAGCTCTCTGCATGCACCAATAAAATTAGTGCCTCTATCTGATCTGAGGTGTTTGATGGGTCCGCGTATGGATAGGAAGCGCCTCATTGCATTTATGAAGCTCGAGGTTGACATCGATTCAATGACTTCGAGGTGGACGGCTCTTGTGCTAAGACAAGCAAAAATAACAGCCCACCTTTTACTGTCAGCAACACCACCTCGCATCCGCCTAGTCACAACACTCCAAGGACCAAAAACGTCAAGTCCTACATGAGTAAAGGGTGGGTCCATACTCAATCGGTCTGGAGGCAGATCTGACATTTTTTGGACTTCAAACTTGCCCCTCAGCCTTTTACAAATGACACATTTGAATATAATGCTGGAGATAAGTCTCTTCCCTCCTACTATCCAGACGCCAGTGGTGCGGAGCGCGCCCTCAGTAAAGTGGCGACCTTGGTGAGCCACTTTATCATGATAGTGTCGGACTAGGAGCGTGGTTACATGATGACCAGCTGGTAGGATTATTGGGTGTTTCTCTTGGTTTTCCACATCTGCCTTGTGTATCCGACCCCCCACTCTAATCAGTCCACTCTTGTCAACAAAGGGATCCAGCTTAACCAAGGTGCTCTGGCGGTGAACTTTGATACCCTGAGTCAGGCATTTTAGTTCCTCCCTGTACACATCTTCCTGAACTGCCTTTAAGATCTGTATTTTTGCTTGCGTGTGCTCCGTGGTGAGTGGCTGACTGCATTGATGCCAGCCTTTACATCGATCAGTCTTTGTCTCACTGGAGAATGATTTGGATGCATGAATGAGGAGTGCTACACCCCTTACTAGACTCTTCCAGGCAGAGAAACGATCAAATCTTTGTGATCCGAGAGACTGTTCGGTGACCTTGGTTGCGAAAGATGTAACTTGGGGTCGAACATCTTTATCTGTGTCTGGTTGCACAAGTTCAAATGATTCTGTTTCACTGCCTTGATCTTTGTTTGGCTCCCTAAGAAAAGGAGGGCCAAGCAACCAGCTGGATGATGCAAGAGAAGATGCTGGGATTGGCCTAGTCCCATGATCTGCAGGGTTTTCATCGGTTAACACATATTGCCACTGCTTTGGTTCCGTTGAGCTCCGAATACGAGCTATGTGGTTGGCTACGTAGGTATAGAACCTTCATGAACTGTTGTAGATGTATCCTAGCACAATGCGACTGTCTGTGTAGAACCTGACCGCTTGCAACTCTGTATCTATTTCATACTGGATCAGTTCTGCCGGCTCAACTGCCAATACTGCTGCACACAATTCCAAGCGTGGAATGGTGTGCACAGGGTATGGGGCCAGCTTTGATTTTCCCATTACAAATCCTACATGCCATGTTTCATCAGAGTCCAAAACACGTAGATAGGCTACAGAGGCTATAGCCATGTTTGATGCATCAGCAAATACACATAATTCTGTCCATCTGTGACATGAGGTGGGGACTGGGATGTATGCCCTCTGTATGCTAACCTGTTCCAAGTCTGATAAGGAGTCAGTCCATTCTTTCCACTGTGTTTCTTTCTCTGGTGGGAGAGGTGTGTCCCACTCATACTGCTCTGATGAAAGGTCTCTTACGAACGCCTTGCCTTGCACTGTGATGGGAGAAGCAAAGCCAAGGGGATCATAAAGACTGTTTACAGTGGACAGCATGCCTCTCCGGGTAAATGGTTTTATATCTCTTGACACTCTGAAAGTGAAACTGTCTGTCTGGAGTTCCCAGCTCAAACCCAAACTCCGCTGAATGGGCAAGGGGTCTGCTCCTAAATCTAGATCCTTAAAGTCACTTGCTCGCTCTTCCACAGGAAAGGCCTCCATGACCTTTGGACTATTTGATGCTACCTTATGGAGTCTTAAGTTAGACTGGGCCAGCAGTGCTTTGGTTCTCTGTAGGAGGTCAATTGCATCCTCCTCCCTTGCTACAGAGGTGAGTCCGTCATCAACATAAAAATTCCTGAAGACGAAGTGCTTTGCATCTGTACCATGTTCAGTTTCTCCATGTTCTGCAGCTCTCCTGATCCCATAAGTTGCAACAGCAGGAGAAGGGCTGTTACTGAACACATGGACAGTCATCCAGTAGTCAATGATCTCCTTATCTGGATCGTTATCCTTGTGCCACAGAAACCGAAGGAAAGTGCGGTGGTCCTTTCTGACCTTGAATCCATAGAACATTTGTTCCACGTCAGCAGTGATGGCAATTTGCTCTCTCCTGAACCGTAGTAGAACACCCACTAGCGTGTTGTTGAGGTTGGGTCCACTGAGAAGCATGTTATTTAGTGATGTTCCTCTGTACTCTGCGCTGGAATCAAAAACCACCCTTATCTTTCCAGGTTTTTGGGGGTGATATACGCCAAAAATAGGTAAATACCAGCCCTCTTGCCCTGGCAGCAGTTGAGGAGCTAGTTCTGCTTGGTGGTTATCAATTACCTTCTGCATAAAGTCAAAGAAGTGTTGTTTCATTTCAGGTCTCTTTTTAAATGAGTGCTGAAGAGAGGAAAGTCTCTGAGAAGCCTGTTCTTTGTTATTAGGGAAGGGCTTGCGAGGTGAACGAAAAGGTAGAGGTGCTACCCAGTGGTTTTCGTCGTCCATGTATACTTCATTCTCCATAATTCTGAGAAAGGTGTTGTCATCCACCGACATGGCTGGTTTGTCATCTTCAGGTGTTTTCTGAAACACACTCTGTCCGAGACCATCTGAGCATGACTTGTGAAAGCTCTCCTTGGCTTGAGACAAGGTCTGTAGATGATGCCGGGTTGAACCTTTTAATTTCTCCTTTATGTGGATATTGTTGGTGCATGGCTTAAGAAATGATGAGCGTCCATTTAGAAGAACATGCTTCTTGTAGGCATTGACTTCCTCTGTCTTGTGAGCACCACCCAAGCATAACTCGCCAACAATGACCCAGCCCAGGTCAAGGCGCTGGGCATATGGTGAGTTGTGAGGCCCATTGCGCTGTTCACGTACCTTATGCAGACTCAAAATGTCTCTGCCTAACAGAAGGAGAATAGGAGCACTCAAGTCGAGAGGAGGGATCCTGTCCGCCACAGATCTGAGGTGAGGAAAATCTTGAGTACACTCTGGAGTAGGAATCTCTGACCTGTCATCGGGCATGTTATCACATTCCAGCATGGTGGGAAGTTTCACCTTGGTTTTTCCGTCTAGTGACTCCACTATAATGTTACTTGCTTTCCTCCCTGCAGTCTCTACTGTGCCTGAGCATGTCTTTAGAGTGTAAGGGGACACACTACTGCTAATGCCTAACAAATCAAAGAACTGTGGTTTTACTAATGACCGGTTGCTTTGGTCATCTAGTACTGCATACACCCTGTGACGTTTGCTTGGATTATTGGCCGGGTAAACGTTGACCAAACAGATTTTTGAACAAGATCTGGGCTTGGGAGCACCACCACATATCTGTGTGCACTTAGAAGTGACTGTAGGGGGTTCAAGGTTTTCACACTCCCCGCTTTGCATTGCCTCAGGTGTGTGTTCAACCTGCTCACCGGGCGACCAAGGAGCTGGACCAGGATGCATTGCTGATATGTGCTTGACGCTGTCACACTCCTTGCATTGGATCCTAGCCTTACATTCTTTAGCAATATGCTTGGTACTAGCACAGCAACGAAAGCAGATTGAATTCTCTTTCAGGTATATTTTCCTCTCATCAAGATGTTTTCCTCTGAACCCACGGCATTTTGACAGCGGATGAGGTTTGCTATGTATAGGACATTGTTTGTCTGGACCATCCTTTTTGGCAGCTGTGTTAGCTTGTGGGTCAGTAGTTTCAGCAGAGACTTCAGTTTTTCTAACTGACACAGTAGATTTTTGAAAGTATTTGGAAGCTTTGTCAACCTTGGGATGGCTAGGTGCAGGAGAAAGGTTAAATGCAAAACTGGGGTCATTGCGAGCCTTAGCCTGAGAACACACAAAGTCAACAAAAATGCTGAATGGTGGGAAGGAGACATGAAACTCTGCTTTATATTTGGATCCATGAGTTATCCAGCGTTCCCGTAAAGAGAAGGGAAGTTTCTCAGCGATCGGGTTCACGCCCCTTGCAGTGTCTAAGTATGACAGTCCAGGTAAGAACCCCTCTGCTCTGGCAGCTTCTAACTCTCTTAATAAGTCCCCTAACTCCCGGAGCCTGTGCATGTCTCTGTTAGATATGGCTGGGAAAGTGTCTAGTTTTCTCAGCAAAGCACTTTCAATCACCTCTGGGCTTCCATATATCTCTTCCAGTCGTTCCCATATCATCAACACCCCTGCTCTTGGATTATTTACATGCACTGACCTTATCCTCTTAGCTTGAGCTGAAGATTATGGTCCAAGCCATTTAACAAGAAGGTTGAGCTCTTCTTGATAAGTTAGATTTAACTCACTTGTGGCTGCTAGAAAAGATGATTTCCAGGCCCAGTAGTTTTCTGGATGATCATCAAAGGGCAGGAGGCCACAGCTCACCATCTCTTTTCTCATGAGATACTGGGCTAAGTCAGAGTTCTGGGGAGTTACTTGGTGGGAAGGGGCTGGATATCCCTTTTGGATGCCAGGAAACGCAGGTAGGTGTTCCTGCTTGGGGAGAAATACCTTTTGGGCAGGCGGAGGTGCTTAGCGTTCACTCACGGCAGGTTTGTTACCATCTTCCTCCTTAAGTGATTCATACACAGACTCTTGTGGTTTGTCAATAGGGAGTTGAGTTTCACTGTTTTTATGGTGCAGGTTTGGCAGCCGTGGCATAACCTCTTGAGGGTCCCGTGGGACATGTTTCCCAAAAGGCTGAGTTTCTATGTAGTCTTTGGTGCACTTCATTGGGTCATCAAGAGTTAAACCCTGTAACTCAACACGAGGTTCACTTTCAATATATTCAGCTGCCGCTGCTTCTTCAAATATAGATGCTTCCTTCAATGCTGCAGAAGCTTCTTTCTCTTGTTGTAATACATGAAGATTTGCTTCCAACACAGCTTTTTCTTTCATCATGGCGGCCTCCTTTTCTGCAAAGGACACTTTGATTTTGGCTGCTTCAGCCCTGGCTCTGGCCTTTGTTGCAGCAGCACTGACAGATGTCCTGCATGAAGTTCTAGAGGACTTGTGAGAAGCTGAGACTCGAGACCTTGTCTGTAGCTGAGAGTGTAGTTCTTCATCATTGTTACTCATCTTGCAGTGTTTCTTCTCAGTCTGAAGATTTAGGCTTCTGTGTGCTGTTCACAGTTATTTATGTTGTCTTTTCCCGCTGTGCGGATGTCATTTTACTATTCTGTCCTGGCAGATACGTCACTGGTATTGTTAGACAGATAGCGAACAGAAAGACTCAGTAGGCTTGACTCTAGGTTGAGTGTGTTTTACTTTAATCTTCCAGAAGTTGTAAAACTGCAATACAAATAAGACATATAATATATTAAAATAAAATAAGTGCAAAGTTCCTGCTCAGACCTTTACTGACTCATTACAGTTGAGTAAATATGCTTATCTATAAGCAACAGCACTAGTCAAGAAACAACAAACATTATTACAACATAATCCACTCAAAAGTAAGCAAATAAGGCATATAACATAGCAAATGCAAACAAACTGTGCAAATTCACATATGCATCGCAAAAATCAGGCCCAAACAACAAGCAAACTAGCCGGTAGCCTGCAGATGCTAACGTTTAGCTCGCGATTAGCATTAGCTTATTTAGCTCAATTTAACAGCTGGAACTACAATGTCTCAGGCATCATTCTTATGCTCACAAGTTGGAAAGAACTAAAATAAACAAGGAGCAATCATACTCACTGACAGATCTACCCCAAGGATCAGACAAATAACTTTGTGGTGGAGCACTCAGCCTGCATGTGCACTGGTTCTGTATTGTCCAGAGTGCAATACTATAAGTCACCACCAGAGGGCAACTGAAAGAGTTGAGAACTTACAGGAGTTAGAACACAGCCAGACAAACAAATTTTGAGTATTAACATTAAATGTTGTATTTTAAGTAATATTTAAAGGTACATTATGTAATAATATTACAGGTAAATACTAACCCAACAGTTTAATGTCCCACTGATGTTCAGATCTGGATCTCAGTCAGCTGGGTGGTCTCTAGTTTCTGGTCCAGACCAGAATCATTATTTACACGTCCAGACTTCCTGGTTCCATAACGAATCACATGTGAGTCTGCAAGGCTGCCAAGTCTTCAACACAAGCAGCTGGAATTCAACAACCAGCAGCAGCAAAAAGTTAGAAACCACCACATCCTTCCTACTGATCAGCTGCACGTGATGGGGCGTTCAAATGCACTTAGGACTCAGATTTGATGACAAGGTCTAATTCTTACATATTGAACCTTTAAAGGCTTGTTTTGACATTAATAGAATTTAATTTAAGTCAAAACAATTAACAATTTTTATTTCAATTGTTGTGTTTGGCAAAACCATGTTTCAAGACTAGATAAATAAGTATTTTTTATATAAACGGATCATAACACCATCTACTAGTCATAATATTAAACTTCCTAACAACTTGTTTTTCTTTACAGACTTCTCTATCACTGGGTTTAACAAGTTTCCCTTCTGTTCACTTTTATTCTACCAGAAAACAAAAAGAAAACATTGTTCTTACTTCTGTTATCCACGTGTCTCCTGGTGTTCTCTTCTTTATATCTTCCCTCCTCACTCCTGTAACCATCCAGGATCAGAGCTGCTTGTTTTAAACAAACCCAGTTAGCATAGCTACATCCAGCTAGCTCCGAGTGAAGCCTCGACTGCTTTTCTTTCTCATTTAACGGCTGTTTGATAGCAGATAATCTGTTTGATAGCAGATAATCTGTTTGATAGCAGATAATCTGTTTGATAGCAGATAATCTCGCAGTATTTAATGTGGTTTGTGGCGCTTCAAAAATCGCCCTTTGTGAAGTTATTTTCTCTGCGTTTATTGGCTAAATTAAGTTCTTCTGTTTGGCAATGCAGATCTGCTATTGGCTAATTCGATCTAAAAGCCCGCCTCCTGAGGGCGCTCTCTCCAGCTCCCCAGAGCTGAACTAGACATGAGAAGTGAAGAAGCAGGAAATCATGTTTTACAAAGTAATATCTGTCTTTCAGAAATCATTTATACAATCGTCTCAGTATATAAATATAAATATGAGTGTTTTTATCTTCCTGGTTGGGTTAGGTCCCTGTTGGGGGCGGGGGTCTCTGTTGGTCCCTGGGTCTCCTTATCTGTATCTCGGATCTCTCAGGCATGGCTGGTTGCTGGTGGGGCCTGTGGGCTCCTCGCTGTGGCCCCCTGGGGTCTCTGTATTGTGGTTGTGGGGCGGCCGCTCTGGTGATCGTTGCTGCTCTTGTGTGGTGGGGTCGTGGTTCATCCTGCGCTGTTCTTCCTGGGGCTCCTCTGCCTTGGGGAGGGGGGGGGTCTTGGGTGTCCTGGGGCTTGGTCTCTCACGGTCTGCTTCAGGGCCTGTGGGATGGAGCAGGGGCTTCTGCACTTCATTTATAAAATATTTAATAATGAAATACCGCAAACACAAGCGCGTCACTGCACTGAGGTGTTTGAAATATTAAATCTGGCTGTGACATCACTAAAGCACAGTGTTTAACAAGCTTTAGTGTCAGTTAGGTGTGTAGATGTCTGATGTTGCCGTGTTCTCTCTGTTCTTGTGTTTGTGTCTCTGCACGTGTTGAAGCAGATACTTTGTGTTTTCTTTCTGTATTTAATCATTTGCTCTCTATTTTTTCCCTTTTTTCTCTTTCTTTCTTCTTGTTTACTCTGTTTCCTGTTCAAAGATACTTTCTTTATTTCAGCATGGTATTATTTATTTTTTATTTTGGGTGTTTAAATAAAAAAGCTACAGTAATGATGCAAGTCATAAAACAAGAGTACAATGAAAGCGAGAATCCTGAGGAATATCAGATACAGCATGATATTCGGACAGGGACATTAGCTGAGCTGTAGCGAAAAAAAAGTTTCAACCTTCCTGTTTGCTGTATATGTTTTATACTTAAAGAGTAACTCACCCCCAAAATAACTTTTCTGTTTATAAACCGTATTAGTGGGTCTTTAATGCAATCTTTCAGTTTCTGGATATTTTTTGACATTTTCATGTAAACTTGTTAAATTCTACACTTTTTGGTCTAAAAACGTCTCAGTGCTGCCCTCTTAGGGTTGAAAGGTGGTTATTGCATTTGTCTCCAGCTTCTCACCAAAGAGCTGCACACAGGGATTTAGAGCAACTGGCTGAAAACTACGACAAAGAGAATAACTAATATCAGTAAAAGAATAATTAAATTGGGGCTGAGACTTCACTGCAGCGATTGTGTGGATGTGATTTATAGACGTTATATTCTCATCATGATCGGGTTACCTCTCTGCAACACGGCAGAGTCACACAGGATAATCTGAACACGGAGTAGTGCTACATGTCAATCACTGCCTAGCTCGAACCCCCCCCAAGGTCCTAAGTAACGCCTACTTTCAGCATTTTTTTAGCAGTTAAGATCATTTAGAGGGGGAGAGTTGCACTTTAAAAAGTATTTTTAAAAAGGTGTATACAAAAAACATGTCCTTCTGTTTCTTTTCAAAGTCTCATCTGCAAGTGGCCTCTTGCAACTTCCAACATGAATAACTGCAACAACACAGATGAGTAAGTTAATGCCCAGGTCAGACAGTAGCTTTAGATTTTACTTTCAGAATTAGTCATTAATAAAACTTGTATTTGAAACATCTTTTGTCGTAGCAAACCCTGAAAATCACAGTCATAGAAAATATACTGTTCCTTCACACAATGTTCTTCTGTTGTCCAACCAGTCATACCTATGTATATCAAACAAAAATCAGAATGTTTCATTTATTTATTCATCTGTTTATTTTTTGTTGCAAGTTTTTATGTAGGTTGTACAAATAAAAGCCTTAAAGAACTTTTACATAGATATAAAGACATAAAATGACACATGCTGGGAAAATGTACAACCTGCACAAGAACTTCCAGCAAAATATAGAGTTAAAAATAGCGAAAAATGGGTTCCTTGAAGTTGTCTGGTCACAGTCCCCCATGACCCACTCATGGTTCGTTTTCTATCCCTGCTAAAAATAAACTTGTTATCTACAGCAAAAAAGAAGACAAAAAGGAAGAGATTAAGAAAGATGAGAAGAAGGACGAGGAGAAAAAAGATGAAAAGGATGGAGACAAGAAGAAAGAGGAAAATAAGGATGAAAAGAAAGAAGAGAAGAAAGATGAAAAGAAAGATGATAAAAAGAAAGATGAAAAGAAAGATGATAAAAAGAAAGAGGAGCCTCCGTGAGTATTTGATAACAATCTGTTGTGACTAGATAATTATGGAAAATCCATGTTACTTTTTGTGATTGTGTAAAAAACTGAGAAACTCTTTTAACTAAACGACTAAAGAGTGATTTGTTTTCAGAAAAGAAATCTGGATAATGGATCCGTCTGCAGATCAGTACTACAGATGGCTGACTGTTATTGCAGGCCCAGTTTTTTATAATCTGATGATGATTGTAACAAGGTAATTTCTTATCATCCTTATTAACTGAAACTTAACTCACAGTGACATTAACAGATTTTTTATTTTCATCTCGTGTTTAAGGGCCTGCTTCAATGATCTTCAAGAATCTTATCCAAAGCTCTGGATAGTCTTGGACTACACCGCAGACGTCATCTACTACATGGATACATTTGTCCGGTCAAGAACAGGTGAGCTTCTTAAAAACATGACTAAAAAACAACTTGATACTTTATTTTGTTGTCCATCTTGCATCTGGCTTGTTATTTAATGTTTGTTTTTCAGGTTACCTGGAACAAGGTCTGCTGGTAAAAGATGCCAAAAAACTGAGGGATAAATACAGAACAACATCTCAATTCAAATATGACATGATATCAATGCTACCCACGGATCTGCTTTTTCTGCAGTATGGGTTCAATAACCCAGAGTTCCGTTTTAACCGTCTTTGCAAAATCCAGAGGCTTTTTGAGTTCTTTGAGCGAACTGAGACCAGAACCAGCTTTCCAAACATGTTTCGTATCAGCAATCTTGTGCTTTACATCCTCGTTATTATCCATTGGAATGCTTGTATGTTCTTTGCTATTTCAAAAACCATTGGTTTTGGATCTGACACTTGGGTTTATCCCAACATCAGTCACCCAGAGAACGGTCGGCTGGCCCGAAAATACATCTACTCCTTATACTGGTCTACTCTTACCCTGACCACCATTGGAGAGACCCCTGCACCAGTCAAGGATGTTGAATTCCTCTTTGTCATCGGAGACTTTCTCACTGGTGTGTTGATCTTTGCTAGTATTGTTGGTAATGTTGGTGCCATGATCTCCAATATGAATGCCTCTCGTGCTGAGTTCCAGGCAAAGATTGACTCAATAAAGCAGTACATGCAGTTTCGAAAGGTCACCAAGGACCTGGAAGCCCGGGTCATCAAGTGGTTTGACTACCTGTGGACTGAAAAGAAGACCTGCGATGAGAAGGAAGTTTTGAAAAACCTCCCTGACAAACTTAAGGCAGAGATAGCCATCAATGTCCATTTGGATACACTGAAGAAAGTGAGAATTTTCCAGGACTGTGAAGCTGGTCTGTTGATTGAACTGGTGCTCAAGCTGCAGCCACAAGTCTTCAGCCCTGGAGATTATATCTGTAAGAAAGGAGATATTGGCAGAGAGATGTACATCATCAAGGAGGGGAAGCTAGCAGTGGTGGCTGACGATGGAGTCACTCAGTTTGTAGTCCTTAGTGATGGAGCATACTTTGGAGAAATCAGTATCTTAGGCATTAAGGGTAGCAAAGCAGGTAACAGACGAACAGCAAACATCAGAAGTGTTGGCTACTCTGACCTCTTTGCCTTGTCCAAAGACGATTTGATGGAGGCCCTTACTGAATACCCAGAGGCCAAGAAGGCTCTGGAAGAGAAGGGCAAAGCCATATTGATGAAAGACAACCTAATAGATGAGGCGGTGGCAAATGCTGGTGCTGACCCCAAAGACCTGGATGAGAAGATTGTCAAACTGCAGGGCAACCTGGAAATAATGCAGACCAAGTTTGCTCAGCTAATGGCAGAGTTTACGTCCACCCAGGCAAGGCTGAAGCAGAGAGTCACTCAGATGGAAGCCAAAGTAAAATCCATAAAACCAGAGGACCTCTCTGAAGTGGTGGCTGACAAAGACAAAAAAGTCCAGTAACATAAACCCACCAGAGACTTTTAAAAGTGACATTTCTTCATTCCATGTAAATGCCCACATTTCTAACTATTTATACATCATGTTTCTTACTATCATAATGTGTCAAACTGTGTTCAGTGTATTGCAGAGAATGTGATTTTGTGCATGCTGATTGACAGCCAAACAAACTGACAGAGGACCTTCATGCCAAAAACTGGCTTTTCATTGCTCAAGTACAACGTCAGTGTTTCTTCTTGAGAAAAACTCCAGACTGCTCCAAAAGAATCTATTGATCTGTATAAAATATATTTATTATACTGCGACCTCCATCCATTATATAATGTGTGAGAAAACAGAAAAAGCCATGTTACTATGTTACTATCAGCATACACTAACCAATGTAATTCTTATATGACAATAAATTGTTGCTATAACATATATGTGTCTATATAGCGTGACCATTATTGCAGCCTTGTCCCTGTGCTGATTACAAGTAAAGGGGAGGAAACAGTGTTTTGTTTTTTGCATTTAAAGGTGATACTGTATATGGAACATTTTCATTAAAAGCTGTATTTTTAATAAAATAATGCCTCCACGGGGTGTTTAGTAGAATGAAAATACAGCATTTCCTTTAAAAATTATATTTGAAGTAAAATATTATAAAATATTAATTTTGACGGGCACGACGTTGGTATTTTGTTTACATCTACCAGCCAATAGCTGGCAGAGCAGCGGGTGCCATTTTGGGTTGTCTAATACCGTATATACACTCACCGGCCACTTTATTAGGTACACCTGTCCAACTGCTCGTTAACACTTAATTTCTAATCAGCCAATCACATGGCAGCAACTCAGTGCATTTAGGCATGTACACATGGTCAAGACAATCTCCTGCAGTTCAAACCGAGCATCAGTATGGGGAAGAAAGGTGATTTGAGTGACTTTGAACGTGGCATGGTTGTTGGTGCCAGAATGGCTGGTCTGAGTATTTCAGAAACTGCTGATCTACTGGGATTTTCACGCACAACCATCTCTAGGGTTTACAGAGAATGGTCCGAAAAAGAAAAAATATCCAGTGAGCGGCAGTTCTGTGGGCGGAAATGCCTTGTTGATGCCAGAGGTCAGAGGAGAATGGCCAGACTGGTTGGAGCTGATAGAAAGGCAACAGTGACTCAAATAACCACTCGTTACAACCAAGGTAGGCAGAAGAGCATCTCTGAACGCACAGTACGTCCAACTTTGAGGCAGATGGGCTACAGCAGCAGAAGACCACGCCGGGTGCCACTCCTTTCAGCTAAGAACAGGAAACTGAGGCTACAATTTGCACAAGCTCATCGAAATTGGACAATAGAAGATTGGAAAAACGTTGCCTGGTCTGATGAGTCTCGATTTCTGCTGCGACATTCGGATGGTAGGGTCAGAATTTGGCGTCAACAACATGAAAGCATGGATCCATCCTGCCTTGTATCAACGGTTCAGGCTGGTGGTGGTGGTGTAATGGTGTGGGGAATATTTTCTTGGCACTCTTTGGGCCCCTTGGTACCAATTGAGCATCGTTACAACGCCACAGCCTACCTGAGTATTGTTGCTGACCATGTCCATCCCTTTATGACCACAATGTACCCAACTTCTGATAAATGTCATAAAGCTGGAATCATCTCGGACTGGTTTCTTGAACATGACAATGAGTTCACTGTACTCAAATGGCCTCCACAGTCACCAGATCTCAATCCAATAGAGCATCTTTGGGATGTGGTGGAACGGGAGATTCGCATCATGGATGTGCAGCCGACAAATCTGCGCCAACTGTGGGATGCCATCATGTCAATATGGACCAAACTCTCTGAGGAATGCTTCCAGCACCTTGTTAATTCTATGTAAAGTGAGTGTAATCCAGCACAGTGAAGCTGGTACTGTGGAGTCTGCAGGTCAAGCAGCTGGAAGCACCGGGGACATGTGGTGATTATATACATTATTTACTTGCAATAGGTGATTCCTCTGGGGTTTCCACAAGTGATGAGCAAGTTGTGTGTGGAAACATTTTTATTAGCATGTCATGCTAACACGGAGCTGCAGGTGGCTGAAGTGAGGGGAACTCTGGGTGTTCCGAGCTGGAGGACACATCACGGAGGATTTTTTTTGCTTTTTCTTCATCGTTCTCTCGCTCGGGGTCCATCTCGTCTTCATCGTCCTCTCGCTCAGGCTCGACCTCCTCTTCATCGTCCTCTCGCTCAGGGTCCATCTCGTCTTCATCGTCCTCTCGCTCAGGCTCGACCTCCTCTTCATCGTCCTCTCGCTCAGGGTCCATCTCGTCTTCATCGTCCTCTCGCTCGGGGTCCATCTCGTCTTCATCGTCCTCTCGCTCAGGCTCGACCTCCTCTTCATCGTCCTCTCGCTCAGGGTCAAACTCGTCAGGGTCAGGCTCGTCTTCATCGTCCTCTCGCCCAGGGTTGGGCTCGTCTTCGTCGTCCTCTCGCTCAGGGTCGGGCTCGACTTCGTCGTCCTCTCGCTCGGGGTCGGGCTCGTCTTCATCGTCCTCTCGCTCGGGGTCGGGCTCGTCTTCATCGTCCTCTCGCTCGGGGTCGGTCTCGTCTTCATCGTCCTCTCGCTCAGGGTCAGGCTCGTCTTCATCGTCCTCTCGCTCGGGGTCGGACTCGTCTTCATCGTCCTCTCGCTCGGGGCCGGACTCGTCTTCATCGTCCTCT
>SSNP01000284.1:113452-123981 GCA_006937955.1 Pachypanchax playfairii
CGTCCTCTCGCTCGGGGCCGGGCTCGTCTTCGTCGTCCTCTCGCTCCGGGTCGGGCTCGTCTTCATCGTCCTCTCGCTCAGAGTCAGGCTCGTCAGGGTCAGTCTCGTCTTCATCGTCCTCTCGCTCAGGGTCAGGCTTGTCTTCATCGTCCTCTCGCCCAGGGTCGGGCTCGTCTTCGTCGTCCTCTCGCTCAGGGTCGGGCTCGACTTCGTCGTCCTCTCGCTCGGGGTCGGGCTCGTCTTCATCGTCCTCTTGCTCGGGGCCGGGCTCGTCTTCGTCGTCCTCTCGATCGGGCCGGGCTCGTCTTCATCGTCCTCTCGCTCAGAGTCAGGCTCGTCAGGGTCAGTCTCGTCTTCATCGTCCTCTCGCTCAGGGTCGGGCTCGACTTCGTCGTCCTCTCGCTCGGGGTCGGGCTCGTCTTCATCGTCCTCTCAATCGGGGCGGGCTCGTCTTCATCGTCCTCTCGCTCGGGGTCCGGCTCGTCTTCATCGTCCTCTCGCTCGGGGCCGGGCTCGTCTTCGTCGTCCTCTCGCTCGGGGTCGGACTCGTCTTCATCGTCCTCTCGCTCGGGGCCGGGCTCGTCTTCATCGTCCTCTCGCTCAGGGTCGGGCTCGTCTTCGTCGTCCTCTCGCTCAGGGTCGGTCTCGTCTTCATCGTCCTCTCGCTCAGGGTCAAACTCGTCAGGGTCAGGCTCGTCTTCATCGTCCTCTCGCTCAGGGTCAGGCTTGTCTTCATCATCCTCTCGCCCGGGGTCGGGCTCGTCTTCGCCGTCCTCTCGCTCAGGGTCGGGCTCGACTACGTCGTCCTCTCGCTCGGGGTCGGGCTCGTCTTCATCGTCCTCTCGCTCAGAGTCATGCTCGTCAGGGTCAGTCTCGTCTTCATCGTCCTCTCGCTCGGGGTCTGGCTCGTCTTCGTCGTCCTCTCGCTCGGGGTCGGACTTGTCTTCATCGTCCTCTCGCTCAGGGTCAGTCTCGTCTTCGTCGTCCTCTCGCTCAGGGTCCGGCTCGTCTTTGTCGTCCTCTCGCTCGGGGTCGGGCTCGTCTTCGTCGTCCTCTCGCTCAGGGTCGGGCTCGTCTTCCTCGTCCTCTCGCTCAGGGTCGGGCTCGTCTTTGTCGTCCTCTCGCTCGGGGTGGGGCTCGTCTTCATCGTCCTCTCGCTCAGGGTCGGGCTCGTCTTCATCGTCCTCTCGCTCCGGGTCGGGCTCGTCTTCATCGTCCTCTCGCTGAGGGTCAAACTTGTCACGGTCAGGCTCGTCTTCATCGTCCTCTCGCTCAGGGTCAGGCTTGTCTTCATCGTCCTCTCGCTCAGGGTCCGGCTCGTCTTTGTCGTCCTCTCGCCCGGGGTCCGGCTCGTCTTCGTCGTCCTCTCGCCCGGGGTCGGGCTCGTCTTCATCGTCCTCTAACTCAGGGTCGCACTCGTCTTCATCGTCCTATCGCTCGGGGTCGGACTCGTCTTCATCGTCCTCTCGCTCGGGGCCGGGCTCATCTTCGTCGTCCTCTCGCTCGGGGTCGGGCTCGTCTTCATCGTCCTCTCGCTGAGGGTCGGGCTCGTCTTCATCGTCCTCTCGCTCAGGGTCGAGCTCGTCTTCATCGTCCTCTCGCTCAGGGTAAACTCGTCAGGGTCAGGCTCGTCTTCATCGTCCTCTCGCTCGGGGTCGGGCTCGTCTTCGTCGTCCTCTCGCTCGTGGTCGTACTCGTCTTCATCGTCCTCTCGCTCGGGGTCGGGCTCGTCTTCATCGTCCTATCGCTCGGGGTCGGGCTCGTCTTCGTCGTCCTCTCGATCGGGCCGGGCTCGTCTTCATCGTCCTCTCGCTCAGGGTCGGTCTCGTCTTCGTCGTCCTCTCGCTCGGGGTCGGGCTCGTCTTCATCGTCCTCTTGCTCGGGGTGGGGCTCGTCTTCGTCGTCCTCTCGATCGGGCCGGGCTCGTCTTCATCGTCCTCTCGCTCAGGGCCGGGCTCGTCTTCATCGTCCTCTCGTTCAGGGTCGGGCTCGTCTTCATCGTCCTCTCGCTCGGGGTCAGACTCGTCAGGGTCAGGCTCGTCTTTGTCGTCCTCTCGCTCGGGGTCGGTCTCGTCTTCTTCGTCCTCTCGCTCGGGGTCCATCTCGTCTTCATCGTCCTCTCGCTCAGGGTCATACTCGTCAGGGTCAGGCTCGTCTTCATCGTCCTCTCGCTCAGGGTCAGGCTCGTCTTCATCGTCCTCTCGCTCGGGGTCGGACTCGTCTTCATCGTCCTCTCGCTCAGGGTCGGGCTCGTCTTGATCATCCTCTCGCTCGGGGTCAAACTCGTCAGGGTCAGGCTCGTCTTCGTCGTCCTCTCGCTCTGGGTCCATCTCGTCTTCATCGTCCTCTCGCTCAGGGTCCGGCTCGTCTTTGTCGTCCTCTCGCCCGGGGTCCGGCTCGTCTTCGTCGTCCTCTCGCCCAGGGTCGGGCTCGTCTTCGTCGTCCTCTTGCTCGGGGTCGGGCTCGTCTTGATCGTCCTCTCGCTCGGGGTCGGGCTCGTCTTCATCGTCCTTTCGCTCGGGGTCGGGCTCGTCTTCATCGTCCTCTCGCTCAGGGTCAGGCTCGTCTTCATCGTCCTCTCGTTCGGGGTCGGACTCGTCTTCATCGTCCTCTCGCTCGGGGCCGGGCTCGTCTTCATCGTCCTCTCGCTCAGGGTCGGGCTCGTCTTCATCGTCCTCTCGATCGGGGCGGGCTCGTCTTCATCGTCCTCTCGCTCGGGGTCCGGCTCGTCTTCATCGTCCTCTCGCTCGGGGCCGGGCTCGTCTTCGTCGTCCTCTCGGTCGGGGTCGGACTTGTCTTCATCGTCCTCTCGCTCGGGGTCCGGCTCGTCTTCATCGTCCTCTCGCTCAGGGTCGGGCTCGACTTCGTCGTCCTCTCGCTCGGGGTCGGGCTCGTCTTCATCGTCCTCTCGCTCGGGGTCGGGCTCGTCTTCATCGTCCTCTAACTCAGGGTCGCACTCGTCTTCATCGTCCTCTCGCTCAGAGTCAGGCTCGTCAGGGTCAGTCTCGTCTTCATCGTCCTCTCGCTCAGGGTCAGGCTCGTCAGGGTCAGTCTCGTCTTCATCGTCCTCTCGCTCAGGGTCAGGCTCGTCTTCATCGTCCTCTCGCTCAGGGTCAGGCTCGTCTTCATCGTCCTCTCGCTCAGGGTCGGGCTCGTCTTCATCGTCCTCTCGCTCGGGGTCGGGCTCGTCTTCATCGTCCTCTCGCTCGGGGTGGGGCTCGTCTTCATCGTCCTCTCGCTCGGGGCCGGGCTCGTCTTCATCGTCCTCTACTCAGGGTCGCACTCGTCTTCATCGTCCTATCGCTCGGGGTCGGGCTTGTCTTCATCGTCCTCTCGCTCGGGGTCAGGCTCGTCTTCATCGTCCTCTCGCTCAGGGTCGGACTCGTCTTCATCGTCCTCTCGCTCAGGGTCAGGCTCGTCTTCATCGTCCTCTTGCTCAGGGTCAGGCTCGTCTTCATCGTCCTCTCGCTCCGGGTCGGGCTCGTCTTCCTCGTCCTCTCGCTCGGGGTCCGGCTCGTCTTCATCGTCCTCTCGCTTGGGGCCGGGCTCGTCTTCGTCGTCCTCTCGCTCGGGGTCGGACTCGTCTTCATCGTCCTCTCGCTCAGGGTCAGGCTCGTCTTCATCGTCCTCTCGCTCAGGGTCGTGCTCGTCTTCATCGTCCTCTCGCTCGGGGTCCATCTCGCCTTCATCGTCCTCTCGCTCGGGGTCAAACTCGTCAGGGTCAGGCTCGTCTTCATCGTCCTCTCGCTCAGGGTCGGACTCGTCTTCATCGTCCTCTCGCTCAGGGTCAGGCTCGTCTTCATCGTCCTCTCGCTCGGGGTCGGACTCGTCTTCATCGTCCTCTCGCTCAGGGTCCGGCTCGTCTTCATCGTCCTCTCGCTCAGGGGCAGGCTCGTCTTCATCGTCCTCTTGCTCGGGGCCGGGCTCGTCTTCGTCGTCCTCTCGATCGGGCCGGGCTCGTCTTCATCGTCCTCTCGCCCAGGGTCGGGCTCGTCTTCGTCGTCCTCTCGCTCAGGGTCGGGCTCGTCTTCATCGTCCTCTCGCTTAGGGTCCGGCTCGTCTTCATCGTCCTCTCGCTCGGGGTCGGACTCGTCTTCATCGTCCTCTCGCTCAGGGTCGGGCCCGTCTTCATCGTCCTCTCGCTCGGGGTCGGACTCGTCTTCACCGTCCTCTCGCTCAGGGTCAGGCTCGTCTTCATCGTCCTCCCGCTCAGAGTCAGGCTCGTCAGGGTCAGTCTCGTCTTCATCGTCCTCTCGCTCAGGGTCGGGCTCGACTTCGTCGTCCTCTCGCTCGGGGTCGGGCTCGTCTTCATCGTCCTCTCAATCGGGGTCGGGCTCGTCTTCATCGTCCTCTCGCTCGGGGTCGGGCTCGTCTTCATCGTCCTCTCGCTCGGGGCCGGGCTCGTCTTCGTCGTCCTCTCGCTCGGGGTCGGACTCGTCTTCGTCGTCCTCTCGATCGGGCCGGGCTCGTCTTCATCGTCCTCTCGCTCAGAGTCAGGCTCGTCAGGGTCAGTCTCGTCTTCATCGTCCTCTCGCTCAGGGTCGGGCTCGACTTCGTCGTCCTCTCGCTCGGGCCGGGCTCGTCTTCGTCGTCCTCTCGCTCGGGGTCGGACTCGTCCTCACCGTCCTCTCGCTCAGGGTCAGGCTCGTCTTCGTCGTCCTCTCGCTCGGGGTCCATCTCGTCTTCATCGTCCTCTCGCTCAGGCTCGACCTCCTCTTCATCGTCCTCTCGCTCAGGGTCAAACTCGTCAGGGTCAGGCTCGTCTTCATCGTCCTCTCGCTCAGGGTCAGGCTTGTCTTCATCATCCTCTCGCCCGGGGTCGGGCTCGTCTTCGCCGTCCTCTCGCTCAGGGTCGGGCTCGACTACGTCGTCCTCTCGCTCAGGGTCGGGCTCGTCTTCATCGTCCTCTCGCTCGGGGTCAAACTCGTCACGGTCAGGCTCGTCTTCGTCGTCCTCTCGCTCGGGGTCGGACTCGTCTTCATCGTCCTCTCGCTCAGGGTCGGGCTCGTCTTCGTCGTCCTCTAACTCAGGGTCGTCCTCGCTCAGGGTCAAACTCGTCAGGGTCAGGCTCGTCTTCATCGTCCTCTCGCTCAGGGTCAGGCTTGTCTTCATCATCCTCTCGCCCGGGGTCGGGCTCGTCTTCGCCGTCCTCTCGCTCAGGGTCGGGCTCGACTACGTCGTCCTCTCGCTCAGGGTCGGGCTCGTCTTCGTCGTCCTCTCGCTCAGGGTCGGGCTCGTCTTCATCGTCCTCTCGCTCGGGGTCAAACTCGTCACGGTCAGGCTCGTCTTCGTCGTCCTCTCTCTCGGGGTCGGGCTCGTCTTCATCGTCCTCTCGCTCGGGGCCGGGCTCGTCTTCATCGTCCTCTCGATCAGGGTCGGGCTCGTCTTCATCGTCCTCTCGTTCGGGCCGGGCTCGTCTTCATCGTCCTCTCGCTCAGAGTCAGGCTCGTCAGGGTCAGTCTCGTCTTCATCGTCCTCTCGCTCGGGGACGGGCTCGTCTTCATCGTCCTCTCGCTCGGGGGCGGGCTTGTCTTCATCGTCCTCTCGCTCAGGGTCCGGCTCGTCTTCGTCGTCCTCTCGCTCGGGCCGGGCTCGTCTTCATCGTCCTCTCGCTCAGGGTCAGGCTCGTCAGGGTCAGTCTCGTCTTCATCGTCCTCTCGCTCGGGGTCAGCTCGTCTTCATCGTCCTCTCGCTCAGGGTCTAACTCGTCAGGGTCAGGCTCGTCTTCATCGTCCTCTCGCTCAGGGTCCGGCTCGTCTTCGTCGTCCTCTCGCTCGGGGTCGGACTCGTCTTCATCGTCCTCTCGCTCAGGGTCAGGCTCGTCTTCATCGTCCTCTCGCTCGGGGTCGGACTCGTCTTCATCGTCCTCTCGCTCGGGGCCGGGCTCGTCTTCATCGTCCTCTCGCTCGGGGTCAAACTCGTCAGGGTCAGGCTCGTCTTCGTCGTCCTCTCGCTCGGGGTCCATCTCGTCTTCATCGTCCTCTCGCTCGGGGTCCATCTCGTCTTCATCGTCCTCTCGCTCAGGGTCGAGCTCGTCTTCGTCGTCCTCTCGCTCAGGGTCGGGCTCGTCTTCATCGTCCTCTCGCTCAGAGTCAGGCTCGTCAGGGTCAGTCTCGTCTTCATCGTCCTCTCGCTTGGGGTCGGACTCGTCTTCATCGTCCTCTCGCTCGGGGCCGGGCTCGTCTTCATCGTCCTCTCGCTCGGGGTCAAACTCGTCAGGGTCAGGCTCGTCTTCGTCGTCCTCTCGCTCGGGGTCCATCTCGTCTTCATCGTCCTCTCGCTCGGGGTCCATCTCGTCTTCATCGTCCTCTCGCTCAGGGTCAAACTCGTCAGGGTCAGTCTCGTCTTCATCGTCCTCTCGCTCAGGGCAGGTCTCGTCTTCATCGTCCTCTCGCTCAGGGTCCGGCTCGTCTTCGTCGTCCTCTCGCCCGGGGTCCGGCTCGTCTTCATCGTCCTCTCGCTGAGAGTCGGACTCGTCTTCGTCGTCCTCTCGCTCAGGGTCGGGCTCGTCTTCGTCGTCCTCTCGCTCAGGGTCAGGCTCGTCTTCATCGTCCTCTCGCTCGGGGTCGGACTCGTCTTCGTCGTCCTCTCGCTCAGGGTCGGGCTCGACTTCGTCGTCCTCTCGCTCGGGGTCCGTCTCGTCTTCATCGTCCTCTCGCTCAGGGTCAGGCTCGTCTTCATCGTCCTCTCGCTGAGGGTCGGGCTCGTCTTCATCGTCCTCTCGCTCGGGGCCGGGCTCGTCTTCATCGTCCTCTAACTCAGGGTCGGGCTCGTCTTCATCGTCCTCTCGATCGGGCCGGGCTCGTCTTCATCGTCCTCTCGCTCAGAGTCAGGCTCGTCAGGGTCAGTCTCGTCTTCATCGTCCTCTCGCTCAGGGTCGGGCTCGTCTTCGTCGTCCTCTCGCTCGGGGTCCATCTCGTCTTCATCGTCCTCTCGCTCGGGGTCCGTCTCGTCTTCATCGTCCTCTCGCTCGGGGGCCGGCTCGTCTTCGTCGTCCTCTCGCTCGGGGTCGGACTCGTCTTCATCGTCCTCTAGCTCAGGGTCAGGCTCGTCTTCATCGTCCTCTCGCTCAGGGTGCGGCTCGTCTTCGTCGTCCTCTCGCTCGGGGTCGGACTCGTCTTCATCGTCTTCTCGCTTAGGGTCAGGCTCGTCTTCATCGTCCTCTGGCTCGGGGTCGGGCTCGTCTTCATCGTCCTCTTGCTCAGGGTCAGGCTCGTCAGGGTCAGTCTCGTCTTCATCGTCCTCTCGCTCAGGGTCCGGCTCGTCTTCGTCGTCCTCTCGCTCGGGGTCGGGCTCGTCTTCATCGTCCTCTAACTCAGGGTCGCACTCGTCTTCATCGTCCTATTGCTCGGGGTCGGGCTCGTCTTCGCCGTCCTCTCGATCGGGCCGGGCTCGTCTTCATCGTCCTCTCGCTCAGAGTCAGGCTCGTCAGGGTCAGTCTCGTCTTCATCGTCCTCTCGCTCAGGGTCGGGCTCGTCTTCATCGTCCTCTCGCTCGGGGTCAAACTCGTCACGGTCAGGCTCGTCTTCGTCGTCCTCTCGCTCGGGGTCGGACTCGTCTTCATCGTCCTCTCGCTCGGGGTCGGACTCGTCTTCGTCGTCCTCTCGCTCGGGGCCGGGCTCGTCTTCGTCGTCCTCTCGCTAGGGGTCGGACTCGTCTTCATCGTCCTCTCGCTCGGGGTCAAACTCGTCACGGTCAGGCTCATCTTCATCGTCCTCTCGCTCAGGGTCGGACTCGTCTTCATCGTCCTCTCGCTCAGGGTCAGGCTCGTCATGGTCAGTCTCGTCTTCGTCGTCCTCTCGCTCGGGGCCGGGCTCGTCTTCATCGTCCTCTCGATCAGGGTCGGGCTCGTCTTCATCGTCCTCTCGATCGGGGCGGGCTCGTCTTCATCGTCCTCTCGCTCAGGGTCAGGCTCGTCAGGGTCAGTCTCGTCTTCGTCGTCCTCTCGCTCAGGGTCGGGCTCGTCTTCATCGTCCTCTCGCTCGGGGCCGGGCTCGTCTTCATCGTCCTCTAACTCAGGGTCGCACTCGTCTTCATCGTCCTCTCGCTCGGGGTCGGGCTTGTCTTCATCGTCCTCTGGCTCGGGGTCGGGCTCGTCTTCATCGTCCTCTTGCTCAGGGTCAGGCTCGTCAGGGTCAGTCTCGTCTTCATCGTCCTCTCGCTCGGGGTCCATCTCGTCTTCATCGTCCTCTCGCTCAGGGTCAAACTCGTCAGGGTTAGGCTCGTCTTCATCGTCCTCTCGCTCAGGGTCAGGCTCGTCTTCATCGTCCTCTCGCTCGGGGTCGGACTCGTCTTCATCGTCCTCTCGCTCGGGGTCGGGCTCGTCTTCGTCGTCCTCTCGCTCGGGGTCGGGCTCGTCTTCATCGTCCTCTCGCTCGGGGTCGGGCTCGTCTTCATCGTCCTCTAACTCAGGGTCGCACTCGTCTTCATCGTCCTATCGCTCGGGGTCGGGCTTGTCTTCATCGTGCTCTGGCTCGGGGTCAGGCTCGTCAGGGTCAGTCTCGTCTTCATCGTCCTCTCGCTCAGGGTGAGGCTCGTCTTCATCGTCCTCTCGCTCGGGGTCCGGCTCGTCTTCGTCGTCCTCTCGCTCGGTGTCGGACTCGTCTTCATCGTCCTCTCGCTTAGGGTCCGGCTCGTCTTCATCGTCCTCTCCCTCGGGGCCGGACTCGTCTTCATCGTCCTCTCGCTCGGGGTCAAACTCGTCACGGTCAGGCTCGTCTTCGTCGTCCTCTCGCTCGGGGTCGGACTCGTCTTCGTCGTCCTCTAACTCAGGGTCGCACTCGTCTTCATCGTCCTATCGCTCGGGGTCGGGCTTGTCTTCATCGTCCTCTTGCTCAGGGTCAGGCTCGTCAGGGTCAGTCTCGTCTTCTTCGTCCTCTCGCTCAGGGTCAGGCTCGTCTTCATCGTCCTCTCGCTCGGGGCCAGGCTCGTCTTCATCGTCCTCTCGCTCGGGGTCGGACTCGTCTTCATCGTCCTCTCGCTCAGGGTCAGGCTCGTCTTCGTCGTCCTCTCGCTAGGGGTCGGACTCGTCTTCATCGTCCTCTCGCTCGGGGTCAAACTCGTCACGGTCAGGCTCATCTTCGTCGTCCTCTCGCTCGGGGTCGGACTCGTCTTCATCGTCCTCTCGCTCAGGGCCGGGCTCGTCTTCATCGTCCTCTCGCTCAGGGTCAGTCTCGTCTTCGTCGTCCTCTCGCTCAGGGTCGGGCTCGTCTTCATCGTCCTCTCGCTCGGGGCGGGCTCGTCTTCGTCGTCCTCTCGCTCAGTGTCGGACTCGTCTTCATCGTCCTCTCGCTTAGGGTCAGGCTCGTCTTCATCGTCCTCTCGCTCGGGGTCGGACTCGTCTTCATCGTCCTCTTGCTCGGGGCCGAGCTCGTCTTCATCGTCCTCTCGCTCGGGGTCGGGCTCGTCTTCATCGTCCTCTACTCAGGGTCGCACTCGTCTTCATCGTCCTATCGCTCGGGGTCGGACTCGTCTTCATCGTCCTCTCGCTCAGGGTCAGGCTCGTCTTCATCGTCCTCTCGCTCAGGGTCAGGCTCGTCTTCATCGTCCTCTCGCTCGGGGTCGGACTCGTCTTCATCGTCCTCTCGCTCAGGGTCGGGCTCGTCTTCGTCGTCCTCTCGCTCGGGGTCGGGCTCGTCTTCATCGTCCTCTCGCTCAGGGTCAGGCTCGTCTTCATCGTCCTCTCGCTCAGGGTCATGCTCGTCTTCGTCGTCCTCTCGCTCGGGGTCGGGCTCGACTTCGTCGTCCTCTCGCTCGGGGTCGGGCTCGTCTTCATCGTCCTCTCGCTCGGGGCCGGGCTCGTCTTCGTCGTCCTCTCTCTCGGGGTCGGGCTCGTCTTCGTCGTCCTCTAACTCGGGGTCGCACTCGTCTTCATCGTCCTATCGCTCGGGGTCGGGCTCGTCTTCGTCGTCCTCTCGATCGGGCCGGGCTCGTCTTCATCGTCCTCTCGCTCCGGGCCAGGCTCGTCTTCGTCGTCCTCTAACTCAGGGTCGTCCTCGCTCAGGGTCAAACTCGTCAGGGTCAGGCTCGTCTTCATCGTCCTCTCGCTCAGGGTCAGGCTTGTCTTCATCATCCTCTCGCCCGGGGTCGGGCTCGTCTTCGCCGTCCTCTCGCTCAGGGTCGGGCTCGACTACGTCGTCCTCTCGCTCGGGGTCGGGCTCGTCTTCATCGTCCTCTTGCTCGGGGTCGGGCTCGTCTTCATCGTCCTCTCGCTCGGGGCCAGGCTCGTCTTCGTCGTCCTCTCGCTAGGGGTCGGACTCGTCTTCATCGTCCTCTCGCTCAGGGTCGGGCTCGTCTTCGTCGTCCTCTCGCTCGGGGTCGGACTCGTCTTCATCGTCCTCTCGCTCGGGGTCGGACTCGTCTTCATCGTCCTCTCGCTCGGGGTCAGGCTCGTCTTCATCGTCCTCTCGCTCAGGGTCTGGCTCGTCTTCATCGTCCTCTCGCTCGGGGCCGGGCCCGTCTTCGTCGTCCTCTCGCTCGGGGTCGCACTCGTCTTCATCGTCCTCTGGCTCGGGGTCGGGCTCGTCTTC